>MNCI01000627.1:96796-118027 GCA_015680685.1 Gnetum montanum | reverse complement strand
TGAAGTATTTATTAATGAGAATTAAGAAAAATTATAAGTGTAGGCTAGAAACTACCAAATAACTTTAATTTCTAAGGGCATTGATAAATTCAATTTTTTGTCCACAAATGATATCATAACAACGATATCGCATCAACGATGTTGTAAATTCAATATCATATAGCACATGCTACGTCATTGTTGATATGATATTTTAGGATGTGTGTAGCCCTATAAATATGACACTTGGGTGCACGAATTTGCATAAATTTCATTTCACTAATAGTAGAACTCTTGCAGTTTCGTTTTGTTCACTTAGACTTAGCAATTAGAAGTGTGAATGCCCATAGTGGAGTGTGACTTAGTGAATGGAGTCTTTATTTGAACATCTTGTACTTGGGCACAAGTGTCACCGACAATAAAGATCGAGCTATTTCATGCTATTGCAACATTCTTTTAGTTTTTTTGTTTTACTTAGAATAATATTTCATGTTTTCTAGCTTAATGTTTTACTTTTCCAAAGTACATTTTACTTTTATTGTTGTTAGTATGCGGAATTGATATGATTGATTTTGAGTGTAAAGTGTGATCATTTGGCAACCCAGTAGTATTATCGCTTGGTTCATCTAATAGTGAGGTACTTGGTAATCCCAGTAACAATTACATAAGCCTAAGACATGTACGAAAAATTAGGATCGGATATCCATCACCTTAGGCTAGGATAGACTTGTTACTTGTTTTACTTAGACTTAGAAATTATTTCCATTTTCAGTCATAATGGCTAGTCAACATCAGATATCATATACTTCACGGTGAGCTAAACCATACACATAGACTTCACTAGCTCCATGTGGGAAGACAATGGTCATGGACTTAAAACTAATTATTAGCATGTTCACATTGCCTCATCCATGGATTATGATCAGGTTATGCATGGACACTTGTGACTTCTATGGTTGGGTGTTGGATTGCTCCATCGCTCATTAGGCATCATCTTTCCTTAAAGAAGCATAATATTAAATTGTGTTTGTCTCTTCACTATGAATTCATCAAGTAGAAAAGGTTTCTAAATTTCTTATATTTATTTGCTAAACCGAGACCCTATTCGACACATCTATAAAAAATAGTTGGTTAAACAATGATATGATATAGTTCTTTTTTAATATCCCAAGCCAAAATAGATTCCTTGTTAAGGCTTTCATACTACTTATAGCTCTTTGAGTAATATATTGATTCTATTTATCATTGGATGAGCATTCTAAGCTAAGATATTTATAAGAGGAGGTTATGTGCACATGTTCATTTCCTATAATAAAATTGTATATTTTATGACATGTGCTACAAAGTGGACACTAACGTTCATTATTGAATGCTAAGAAAAGTTATCAAGAGTATTAAGCATTTGTTGCAATCTTTCATTGAATTTGAAATTAAAACACAATCATTAGCTTAAAGAGTCTAATAGGACTATTTCCAATTGTAATTGCAAATTGAATTAGTATTTTATGAATCCACTTTTTAGGCTCATCAATAGAAGAACCCAAAAAAAGTAGAAAAAAGAGAACATCCTTCTTTTACACTGATAAAACTATTAAATAAAATTCTTTCTTGCCCAAATTGAAAGCATACCTCTTTGTAAAGATTTTGATGGTAGATACTAGTGTGCTAGAACTTCTAAATATATCAAGCACCTCTATAACTTGCTACATATGACGAAATCAAATGCCTTAGAGAAATCTACTAAGCAATTAAATGTTTTCTTATATGGACCTTTTGCTTTATCAATAAGGTTATCAATAAGATATTTTAAAGTGATTAGATGGTCTATCTAAGAATGTTGCCACCCAAATCCTATTTAAAAAATATAAGTATCTTATTTTCTTCAGCTTATCTTTCAAATGTAAAATATAGAGTAGTGCCTAAAAGCTTGGCAAAAATATTCTTGATTATCATTAATTTATAATTGTTTAGATCTTTCTTTTTGTCTTTTGCATAACTCTTTTCTTGATATACCATTTCTTTCCTAAGATTACTTGGACCGGTAAATTTAAGTTCTTTTATATGACTTTTTATACCAGTAACCCTTCCCATTTATTTATTTTTACATGTAACTTATTCGATAGCTTTTATTTGTCCGTTGATCATTGCTCTAGATTGTTTTGAGTAGCATATTTTATGTTTATTCAAATTCATTCACCGGAAAATGGCAGCCTTATATTACAAACAATTTGTAAGCTTCCAAGCCTTAACACCAAAACCACAGGACTCCACCCACGTTTCTCTAATGCAAGATAAATTTAAGTTTGCAGTTCAAAGCATTTGACTCAACTATTTGGCTAAGTAAAATTCGCATTCCACTCAACTGTCTTTATCACCTCTTATTTACATACGTAAGCAACACTGCAAAAATCTTTCAAACCTGATGCTGTCTAGCATCAAATACTGAACTTTAATGCATGGACTGTCCACTATTCATACTTTTTCCAGAGCTTGCAACTTGTTCCATCTGAATAATCTTGGCATATCTTAAGTCATGATCATGCTTTACAACAATTGGGAAATAAACAAATATATAGATGCCAACCGACCCAAGCAAAAGAAATCTCTGGGAAGGTGGTGTTAGGCAAAGAAAGCTTTGGGAAGGTACTGTTAAGCATTGGTCTGTAAAGCCCATGTTTTTGCATTAAACTATTAATTAATTAATTAAAACAGATGTCCCTTCTGTTTAAAAAATGAAACAGAGTTGGGCATATTAGTTTTGCAAAAGCAAAAGCAGCATTTCAAGTGGGATTAGACAGCCATAACCAAGATTGGCTTGCATGGCAAAGAAGATCAGTGTGAATCCTCCTTTTTATTGAAAGCTGGATTACAGCTTCATCACCCATCTCGATTCACTTCTTCAACCAATTGCTGGTTCTGTGAATATCTCTTTCTACTGCCAAACTTAAAAAACACAAAACAACATGCGATGGCTGCCAAAACACTAAGCCAGGAATTGCTGCTGTTTTTCCATGAAACTTCTCATGGAAACCATGCACAGAGAGAGAAAGTGTGTGGAGAGACGTTTTTCCAATTTATAGTAAAGCCTCCGAACCACACATGTTGAAAACAGAGCCTACCAACAAAGTGCATAAAATATGATCAACAGGACAAATGCTGCTTGGCTCTGATAGGATCATCCACCAATGATTTGGATTCCGTAGCACAGGAAAAGGGAATTCCATGAGCAGATCCAAAAGGTTCGGTGGAAGCAGCAGCAACAGCAGTAACAGAAAAATGCCATTGGACATGAGCGTCAGTGAAGAACCAGACACACTCTGTCTCTCCTCTGCCATTTACATTACATGTTTGTTCATGCCATTAAAAAAAAAAAAAATTGCCTGCACTGGTCTACCATGGAGGAACAGTCAACCAACAACGAGATCACACACCACTCTAAGAAAATTAGATTTGTAAGTGCAATTCCCATGCGCAGTACAGCGACATCTGTCTTTGCCATCTTAAAAATGATAAATCACACAGTGTTCTAGAGCGTTAGGAGGCTGTCTTTCTGTCTTTTTCGTTAATGAATGCCTTGTGCATTATTTTGAGACCCTAATGCAGAATTGCAGATGGCTGTCCAAAGTTTATTCAAATGCAAAGCATAAAAAAATGTTTAATGGCTGGCTACTGTTTGTGTGACAAGATGATGGGTCTTTAAATTTGATCTTTGTCTGTAACGAGAGGATAAAGAGGAGGAGGAGGTGAATAGTTGCAGAGAAGAGGAACCTAAGATTCCGTTTGTCTGGTTTTTGGGTTGGGTCCCTCTGCTATTATATTGGGACAGAAACTATATTCTTGAGCATGCAGGTATTAATCATTGTGGGACTGTGCATCTGTTCACTCACAAAGCAACAAACAGATGCAGCTCCTCCACTATATGTTGTATGTTTGCATTCACTGGAGGAAGAATCATTTTGAGGACCTGTAATTGGATCCTGAAATTTCACATCTCCCACCAAGTTGAGATGCAGCATTATGAGATGATCCAGCAAGGAAGTAAGTGAGTGAGTGAGTGGATTGGACAAAGTGGGAGTGAGCATATGGATTTTTGTGAGATGCCTTCTTTGTGACAGTTGCTTCTGTTACAATTATTTTTCTTCTGTTTTTTAAAATAATTTAAAAAAAATTATTTTATTTCCTGAGAAACATGGACCACCACCACACTCTCAACGATGAATGTTTGTCCAGGGCCCACGTCCTGAAAGGAAAGGGGGAAAAAGAAGAAAAGATGAAGTGTGTTGGGAGGAGCAGAATCGCCATGACATGATGTGAAACACCACTTCTAACGCTGAAAATCATGAAAAGGACGTCAATAAAAAGAAACCCCACAAACACGGGACAAAACCCCATTATAAAAAAAAAAATCCCCACAAGCTCTAAAACAGAACCCACAACTGGAATAAAAATAATACCAGCACCAAGATTCCCACGAAGCATAAAGAAAAACCCCACAAAAACCCCAACCAGTCTCTCAGCAAGCAGTACCCTCAACACATAAACAAACCCCACCCAACACAGCACAAAATATATGAATTAGACCCCAATGAAAACCAGGGAAAGGACCCGGCAGTAGCTGAAGAGAGAACCCACAAAATTTGCCGAGAACCCAGAAAGAAAAACTGAAAAGTCGCCACCAACAAAAAGATTAAAGGAAACCCAGCAAAAAAGCCTAAATCTGTTAGTACTGAGTAGTAACGTCTGTGGCTGCTAGGCATTCATTTCATTCCATGGAACATTCAATAATGGCGGAGAGATTGTGCTCAAACACGTGTTTCTGCATATGATGAAAGCGAACAGAAATCAATCAGGCACAACATCCTCCCTTTTTTCCCGTGGCTCATCATCATCATCATCATAATCTGTAGTAGTACTAGTATTGTAATTCAGATTCACAGATAAGAAAAAATAAAATAAAATAAAACACGCCCACCGCATCACAGCTCCTACCAGAGATGAATTCATCATGGATCACTCATTAGCCATTCTCGTACGAAGTTTCTGATCATAATCAAACAAGCGAACAAACAAACAGCCGCCATTCTGAAGATGGTTATGTCAGTTTTGGAGATTTGCAGAAAGCAGAGGCAGGGCTAACCAACGACTACAACAACTGCAGCAGCAGCTGCTGCTGCAGCCGCTGTTTTTGTTTGTGCTAAAAATAAATATCGTAAAAGCACAAGCTACGCCTCATATTCCTCCGAAAGTAGGCGAAACTTCCTGCTCGTCTACTGCTGCTGCTGCTGTTGTGTATGTTGCATTTTGCATATTCACATTTCCTATGATTTAGTGGCGTGCAAAGTGTGAAGCTTATCGATACTCTCTGCATTTTTTATGATTATTCTGTCTCCCCTTTGTCTCCCCACCTCACCACCACCTCTTCTTAAGCCTATTATCTGTGTCTTTTACCATGCTTCATCACCTATATAATCAGGCCTTGTCATGACCAATATTCATCAGCAAGAGCAGCAGCAACTTCAGTTTTTGTTCATCATTATCATTACTTACTGCAGAAACATAGGAAGAAAGAATAGATAGATAGATAGATAGACTGATTATAGAAAGCTAGATACTGAGTGACTGACTGGTGTAGTTGTAGTACATGGAAGGACAGCAGAAGCAGAAGAAGAAGATGATGATTGAGGTTAGGGAATTCATGATGGAGAGGGATGCCCAGAGAGCAGAAGAGATGGAAAGACGGTGTGAGGTTGGACCTAGTGGTAGTGTGGCACTTTACACTGATTTACAAGGAGACCCACTCTGCAGGATTCGTCATTCTCCACTGTTCATAATGCTTGTGAGTTTCTATCTATCTATCTGCTGCTGCTGCTGCGTCTATGACAAGCTAATAATAATAATAAGTGTCTGTCTGTAGTTTGGATATGATTTTTGTGTCAGTTCATGACTTCATTCTTGCTTTACTTCTTTGCTATCCACTGATATCCACCTGCAAAAGCTAAAGAGGTTTGCTAACTACTAGCTGCTAAGCTGCAGGTTTACTAGCTAATTGGTTCATCGTAATCCGGCAAGGCTGCAACTTCCTCCTTGGATTTGACCGTCCATTTTTGATTCATCCGTAATTGTGTTTTCATTTTTTATCTAGTTTGCCAATCCATCTGTTTATTATTTTGTTAACCTCCAAGTTTAATAATTCGGTTACTTGTTCTTCCCTGGATTAATTGAGAAGCAATTTGTGATTCTTTATCTCTTTCATTGTTTTACAAAGTTGAAAGTTTACCACCCACCCATGATCCACACATTCTCTTAAAGAGGTTGAAGTCCACTGATTCATTGACTGGTTCTTATCCATTGGATATTTGGGTTTCTGAAGTGATTCCACGTGGTTATGGAATTTTAACTTGAATTTGCATCAAATGTATGGCAGGTTGCAGAGTATGGGCCTGAGAAGGAGATGGTGGGGCTTATAAGGGTCTCCATCAAGACTGTAGTAAGAGGAACTAACAGCAAGTCGCAGGGATTAGAATCAGAGCCTCTTTTTGCCAAGACAGCTTATATTCTGGGCCTCAGAGTATCACCCAACCACAGGTACACAAATTTTTGGTTAGACAATCTTTTCTTGAATGGAATCCAATTGCCATGATTTTGGGTTGATATTAGATTTTGGGAAAATTAAATTTAGCTGATGACTACGATATCCGATAGGGATATATATATATATATATGTATACATATATTCGTGTTTGGTTCAATCACGATTACAAGCCTTATAAACTCTTGAGTATGACTAATGGGATGGCAGCTGAATTCATGAACTAACTGCAGGAGGAAGGGAATAGGATTGAAATTGGTTGAGGAAGCAGAGAAGTGGGCAATGGAAAAGGGAGCAGAGTACGTGTACATGGCCACAGAGAAGGAAAATGAGGCATGCATAAGCCTGTTCGTGGATAAGAGAAACTTCTGCAAGTTCAGGACTCCAGCCATTCTTGTGCATCCAGTGCACCAGCACTCCAAACCAGCGGCAGTAGCCTCAAAATCAAAGCCCAGATCAGCAGCAGCAAACCAGAACCCAGTCCAGATCCACAAGCTGAGCATCCCTGAGGCCACAGCTCTGTACAGAACCTGCTTTGGCACTGTGGAATTCTTCCCTGCAGACATTGAGGCAGTGCTGGGGAACCCACTATCCCTGGGCACATTTGTGGCCATGGAAGATGATGAAGAAGCAGCACAAGTTCAATCCATCATGAGCATGACCAGTGATGATGATGATGATGAAGCAGAAGAATCTGAATCTGAAAGCAACAGCAGCAAAACCAGGTTCAGGTCCAGGTCCAGGTCTTGGGCAGTGGCCAGTGTGTGGAACTGTAGTCAAGTGTTCAAGATGAAGGTGAAAGGTGTGTCAGTGGCCACAAGGTTTTATGCAGCCATGAGTAGGGCTCTTGACAGAGCCCTGCCATGGCTGAGCATCCCTTCAATCCCAAATGTGTTCAGGCCATTTGGGCTCTACTTTGTGTATGGTGTGTACAGTGAAGGGCCACGAGGGGCTGACATGGCTCTGTGCCTGTGGAGCTCCATCCACAACATGGCAAGGAGGGATGGCAACTGTGCTGTGATTGCCACAGAGCTTGGGGCATGTGACCCACTCAGGCAGACCATTCCTCACTGGCACTGTTTCTCCTGCACTGAAGATCTCTGGTGCATCAAAAAACTCATCTCCACTCAGGATGACCCACAACAACAACAGGAGGAGGACTGGACTCAGAGCCCACCTGGGACCTCCATCTTTGTGGACCCGAGGGAGTTCTAAAGGATCATTACTCGAAATCTAAATGCTCATCTTGCAAAGTGAGGGGAATTTCTGATGATAAGATTAGTAGCCAACCAGCCTCAGCCTCCTATGTATACAATGAACTACCTGTATAAATTCTACTACTTCTTGGCATTGTCTGTTTGTTGGCATAGCCAGATGTTATGTCTTTTTATTTCCCCTTTTGCCGTGGTTTGGGGGCTTTTTAGGCTTTTTCTCTGACTGTGACTGTGATCTTCATCTCCCTCTCTGGCCTCCTCTTTTTTGGAGATCGCAGATGCTCCTTCCAGATAAGATCCATGTCCCATCTGCTATGCATCATTCCTCTCTATCTCACTCACACACACCACAATTGTAATTCATTGGCATGTATATATTCCGTTAGCCTTTCTCTCTTTGGCCGGTCTTATCGGAATCAGAATGTTTTATTTTCTGCAATTTTGCCTGGGATGGTCTTTCCATTTTCCAGCCGAGTCCAATGGAAAGGATTCCAAATAAAAAAACAAACACTGTATATACAGCTTGTTCACTACTTGGGAAAGACCTGTCCAAATGTTCTACTTCTTTCCTTCTTGGATATAACTTTTTATTACCTTTAAGTTCTTAAAAACTTCAGTACGGGTACGTTCTCTACTTTATTCTCTGTATGGATACGGGGAAGACAAGTTTCATTGAACTACATGCTGACAGCATGAATAAACATGGGTACAAAGCATATCCGCACCTCACCTCAATTTGTAGGCCAACTATCATGGAAGGTTTATTTGAGCTTTAGAAGGCGGAATGCCAATTGATCTCCCATTCTGTCAGTGCACATTTACAATTGCTTTATAAGTTTGTCTTTTTTAAAACTTTCGGTTCAAAACTATTCACAAGGAACGTTACTTTAGGATCCTGCCTTCTTACCAGGTTAAAAGTATAAAATCATGATTAGACATGTTACAATCTTATCTGCATTCTTTCATGTCAAATTTACTTGATGACATTTTACTTCAGTTCAATGGGTCCAACGTTATCGAGTCTTTTTGAAAGGTTTTTTTTTTTTTTGCAAGCCAGCTTATTTTTCTAATATACATTATTAAAGCTTGACATCTTTGTATTACAGTCAAATTATTATTATGATTATCATCCTTCTAGCTTTGTCATAACAAAATGGGGTTAGCTACATGAGTTCTTTTTCATCATTAGTATCTATAAAGGGCTAGATCTTTGTTTATTTGTAGTTTCTTCAAATCATCTTTTTCTCATGTTTTTTTCTATATTCTTTTCGGAAGCTTTCCTTGAACAGTGATGTAGCAACCTTTATTTACAGGCTAATTATCTGATCTTCTTTATGCATGTCCAAACCATCTAGGTCACCATTCTTGTAGCTTCTCTGAAATAGAAGCCACTCCAAGTTTTCCTTTAAAGTTTGTATCATGTAGTTTATCTCTTCTAAATATATTCAACATCCATCAAACCATTTGCACTTCTGCCACACTAATTTGTTGTTCATGCCTCTTTTGTAGTGCCCAACGTTCAACACCATATAAAATAGCAAGCCTAATTGCTATTCTGTAAAATTTCCCCTTCAATTTAATTGGTATTCTTTTATAGTCAAATGTTTAACAATTTATTTACCATAACAATTTAAGTAGCTAATAAAAAACATTTAATTGGTAATATCATTACTTGAAATTGAAAGGAGTAAACGAGAGTTGGATTTTTTCATTTAAAAAAAAATAATTATTAAGAGCAAAGCAATGGTACAATTTAATTAGTCATAACAAGATAAATGTGTAAAATTGTGCAAATTCTAGAGGTGTAACGCTTATGAAATTTCATTAGAAATAACAATTAATAAAGAAATTTAAAAAATTAGAAAAACTATATATTTATTGACTTGGAAAAAGTAAACATTGCTCCTAAAATGTTGGTGATATCCTCTAGAATCAAAGGACTTAAAAATTAGTAAAAGTAAAATAAAATACATAGAATGCAATATGAATAAATGTATAAACATAGCACCCATGGGTGTAATGCAGTGTTCAAGATACTCATCTATCAATTAAGAGGTTATAGGTTTTATTTCAGCCTCCACTCATGGGTGTCATAATAGAGGAGTGTGCTTGTGGTAGGACACTCTTGTCTACTGGGTCATATCTACCCTACTATGTAGGTAGAGGTTATGCTACCAAACCCAATATCCAAAAAAATGCCTCATAATTATGATACCTATAATCAAGGCTTCAATCACTTGGTAAAATTAATAAGAAATAGGATTGAGGTAAGATAGTCAAAATAGAGATACGCTAATGGTGTTTTATGCAATCAAAGAATCCTAATAAAATTGAAAGGAAAATTTCACAAAAAAGTAATTAGACTTACTATTTTATATGGTGGTGAATAAAAAAATAGCATGAACAATAAATTCATATGGCATAAATACAAATGCTTCAATGAATGCTAAATGTTACAATACAAGAAAAATCATATAATTTAAACATTAGAAAAAAAAACTTGAAATACTCTCTAATATAGATAAGTGATAAATCACGTTTTATCATGGCTACAATATTGGATATTCAATATCGAAGCCACGATATCAGATCGCCGATATTGAGGCACAAGCTTCGATGTCAAATATCTGATATCACTCCACATGTGCCTGCCTATAAATAAGACACTTAAGTGCACAGTTGCATATCTTTTCATTCCAACCTTAGGTAGACTCTTGCAATTTGTTTTTGTAGTTTTATCCATAAAGAGTGAATACCTGTAGTGTGATACTGAGTAGTTTTTGGGAATCTTTATTTGAGGCAAGTGTACTTAGGCATAGTTCATGATGAAAATAAAGATTGAGATTGCTTTCCATCATTGTAGCATCCACTTAGCTTTATTATTTTACTTAGCATAATTCTTACCATTTTCCTAGTTCAATCAGTTACATTTCTAAGTACTTTACTTTCCTTGTTCATAGTAAAGCAGAATGCGTACAATTGGTTTTGAGCATTAAGTATAATTGTTTAGTAACCCAGTAAAGGTTTCTCTTGATTTGCTTAGTAGTGAACTCACTTGGTAATCCTTGTAATGGTTACATGAGCCCAAGGCATGCACGATAAGCTAGGAATGGATGCTCATTGCTCTAAGCTAGAGTAGATTATTTTACCATTTTCCTTAGACTTAAAATCATTTTCACACTTTACCATCATAGCTAGGAGTTAGAATCATTTTCACACTTTACCATCATAGCCTGGAGTTACAGCCTACCAACATCAATATATCATACACTTCACTGAGAGCTAAACCATACGCATAGATTATACTAGCTCCACGTGGGAAGACAACGATTACTAGCATATTCACATTACCTCATCCACGAATTACAATTGGGCCATATGTGAACACTCGTATCTTGTATGGTTGGGTATTGGATTACTCCACTACTCATCATTGGTGCCATTAACGGGAACAAGTCAATGTATGCTTAGTAATTGATTCCACAAAGTTCGTTGTACTTGAAACACAAAGTCAAACTTCATAATTTTAAGAAAAGCACACTTAAAAAATGTCTTAAAATATAATATGGCTTCAAACAAGAAAACCACATCACTTGCCAAGGAACTACAGAGAAGCAATGACAAAATTGAAGAAAAAGAAGACTAGAGTATGCCAATGTAGACAAGGATTTCATATGCTCTTCGTGATCCTTAGTATCCTGATTTCAAATTCATCTTTCATCAAGACATCTACTTAAGATGGAGGGATCTTCAAGGAAACATTGTTTTACCATCAAGACATTCAACACCCATTATGCTCCAAACTACTCTCAAGGGGTTGAAACTAAGTGAAGCACTTGAAGGGTATCATGAAACGAAATACATTACTCGACCATATGAACTGATGAAGTGTCAAATAGTCCATGCGTCGACTAGGTCGCGTATATGCAACTGCGTCGACGCGGCCTCATCGACACATCCTTCCATGTGTCGATGTGGCCCCATTTACGCGAAGCCTATTTTGTCCTATAAATAAGAGGGCTTCCGCCTCACTTAGGTACCTTTTTGGCAGTTGTAGTGAAGTTCTTGCAGTTTGTTTCCGCAAGAGTTAGAATATTTTCCAAGTGCCTGCAGTAGGTGTAAGAAAGATGTCTAGCTCTTTATTCGAGCACTGATGTATCTGAGCCCATTGGCGTGAACAACAATAAAGACGAACTTTTCAAGCATTCCTTGCAGCAATTGGACTTAGTTATTTAATGCATTTAGTAGTTTAATATTTTTATGCTTTGATAATTACTTAAGTTTCTGTTGTTGTTATTTCAATCGCTATCGCTCTTTCATAGTTCATAAAAACCATAAGTACGACCATCTCGAACGTGAACCCAACACTTGGCAACCCAGTGACGCTTAACGTCTGGTAACCCAGTAGTGGTTAGGGGATGCTCAAGATGTGCTCGGAAGATGGGATCAAATACTTATGCTAGGAATAGTTAAGATATAGATTAGGATAATTATAGATAATATTTCAACCTTACTTTCCATTCTAAGAATTAGATGCCAAAAGATAAAGCAAAAAGCCATAAAAATCATGTGCCTCAATCTCACTTAACCATCGTCATTAGAACATCACAAGTGAGGCTTGAGAAGACAGCGACCGTTCTAACACAAGGTTTTGCTGGTTAGGGTCTGGTGTATGCAAAGTGCTTACAGTCTAGGGAATTCGACTGAGTCACATGTAAATGCCCATGATTCGCATGGTTGGGCGTAGGGGTACCTAGCCGCTCATCGTTGGCACTGTTGCCAGGGACTATCAGTCTTACATTGACCATCTAACCTTAGCCAAATTATCATTTAAGTCATTGGAACAGACCTAGGATAGTAAAATCTATGCATGCTAGGTGGACTAAGTAAAAAGTAAAGTACACCGATAAAGTGGATTATCTAACATCCAACATGTCTTCTTCTCGTAGGCGAGATGAATCCAACCCACGAGTGCCACAAGAATGTCGGGTGGTATACACGCATCTCGATGAATATGTCCCCAATTTCACCTTCATCCTACATCAGGATGAGCATTTGCATTGGCGGGACATGGAAGGCAACATCATATTACCACCTGACCGATTGACTCTTGGAATGCTGTTTCACAATCTTGCCAAACTAGGCATCCAGGACCACGGTATGGAGTACGTCATGGAGGACCATGACTACCGGGACTATTGTCCCACCAAGGCCCAATGGGTATGAGACTAGTAGCAGGCAAAACGATATGAACACATGAAGGGAAAACAATTCAGTAACTTCTTATTCTTGCAAGGGCTACAAGAAGAAGGGGAACCTATCTTTTAGGATTCCCATTCGGTCAAACTTCCTCTAGGGCATTAGATCATTTAGTCCATCATTCAGAACAAGCAATTTAGTGACCAAGACCCCCAGGAAGATGGAGGATCACGTAGAAGGGGTCACGACACAAGCAAAAATGGGCAAGAAGATCGAGGCCGACATTAGAGTAGAGGGGGAGATTGACACCAGAGTGGTGGCGATTCCTCTTCCTCTTCTCCATCCTCTCACTCCCCTCTACCTTCATCCAGTTTAGACTCTAATCGTAACTGTGGTAGAAAGGAGTGAGGTGATGGTGGTCGGAAGGACCGAAGGGAACGACGTGAGGAAGCATGTGACCAATCACGTGAGCCTCACCGTCATGAAAGGAGGGGTAGCCAGAATCGTCACAGACATCGTGGCACTCAATAGGACTATGACTCGGATGAGCCACTATTGGCTACTCGGAGCATGCTCCATATTGCCGAGGCAGTTTAGATACCCAGCAAGCACTTGAAAGACAGTTGGATCAAATGCATTGACATGAACAACATCCCCAGATTTGAAGGGGAATACAATTGTGATATGCAAACTCACCTGCAAGCATTCCATGACGCTTGCACTCTGCAGAATATTGATAATGATTGGTAGAAACTTAAGCTGTTCCCTCACACACTCATCAAGGAAGCAGAAATTTGGTACCGATCTTTGGAACTAGAATCAATCAGAAGATGGAGTATGATGCTTGAGATCTTCAATGACAAGTATCAAACCTACTCCAGGGTGGCAAACCTGAGACGTTAGATCCAAGGGTGGAAGCAAGGTAATCATGAACCCTTGGATGTAGCCATGAGCAGATACTATTCACTGCTACACTGATGCCCTAGTCATGGCTACTCTCAGTGGGCATAACTTCACCATATCATTGATGGGCTCTGCTTTGAAACTAGGAAGACCATTGGCATGTACGCCTAGGGATGATTATCAGAACTAAGGGCCCATCAACTGCAGCGCCTAATTGAGTAGGTGGTCAAAGAGGATGGGGAGCTGAGGAAGAAGGAGAGTGCAGAGGACTTTAATTAGGATCCTTCCATCAGAAAGAAGGAAGTCCGATTTTGTAAAGATGAGGAGGAATCATCACTGGAAGCAACGGTGAACTGAAAAACCTTGCCCTTACAAAAGTTTACATTTGAAATATCGACAAAGGTTGATAAGATGTAGGACTCTTTGGACGAAAAATTCCAAAGTGTGCTAAAGATTGCAGAAGAGTCCAGAGAGCAAGGTAATGATCGTGATCGGCGTAGGAAGAAGGAAGTTGAACATGCCCACCATAAGGGTAAGGGAAAAGTTGTTGTACCAGAATTGGTTGCAAACTTTGACATGGAGGAAGATGTTGAATGTGGCATATGCCAATACGAACATCCTAAGGGGTGTTGTCCTATGGTGTCACATCTACAAGAGTCTAGGGTGTACGTGTTGAATCCTCACTTGGCGAAGAGGCAAACATCCTGAAGCTTGCCTTACCCACAAGGCAACCCAAGGCAGTTCCACCGGCAACAAGGGTATTATCCAAGTGGAGCACCACCGCAACCTTATGAATACTTCTAGCAATGGCAGCACCCACAAGCGTGGGGAATGCCACCTCCAAGGTAGCAATATCCTTACCGACAGCCAAATCCTTATGGGTACTATGTTCAGTAACCAGTCTCCCCGCGGAACTCTTCCAGTCACGCAACCTTTCAACATTATTATCACCCCTTGGAATATTTCCAACCACAATCTCCATCACCTAGGGGGGAAGGCCCACATCTCTATTATCCTCCATCACCTTCTCCTATCGTTCCTTCTCCACAACATCCCACTCAACTACCACCTGCTCCACCTATGCAGGGGGAGATACCACCATATCCACATCAACGCAACACCATGCCACGAGGGCTATCAACCTACAACTGGCACCTCAGTCGAGTGCACCGGAACCCAAACCACGAAAACATCCCTTTTTTCAGTCCAATAATCTGAACATACCCTCACATACACATGTGGCTAGTGCCTCTGAACCTCAAAATGCCTTCACTGTTCCACCTCTCGAGTAGCCTTTAAACCAAACATCCTTCAATGTACAAACGGTCATGCTCACACATGCTGTGACCGATTGGATAAAGGCAGAGCATCTTCCATGGAAATTGACTGATCCGGGAAGCCCCCTCATCTATCTTCAGGTGGCAGGGAATGAGCCATGTAAAGCTCTTTTGGACTCAGGGTCAGGAATCAACTTGATCTCCCATGACATGTACAAGAATTGGAACCTGCCCTCATTAAAGAAGAGCAACATCAGCTCGAGCAGACCAATCCATTACTGTTCCCTTAGGATTAGTAGAAGACATTGTGACCACCATTTGCGGGTGGTCTTATCCTGTTGATTTCCTTGTCATCCGTGTAGATAATTACAAGGGAAACTTCCTAATCATAATGGGAAGAGCCTGGCTGAGCATAGTGGATGCAAAACTAGGACTCCGAGATCTTTCCCTTAAAATTTCAAAGAAAAATCCTCTTGGAAAGATCGAGAAGAAGCACGTTCCATGCATCGCGTACAGTGACTTAGGGTGCAACTGTGTGTAGCAGTTATGGTCCGCCAAGAAAACATCCATTCAAGCATGTAGTCGATGTACCGAAGAATCGCTAGTTCAACAGTGCCTATACGTAGCAGCCACAAATCAAGAGGGCACCTAGTGGCTAACAGTTGATCCTGCTAGCAGCACATTATGCATGGAACCATCTGAGGGGCTTGTACAAGCCTACATAGAGAGCATGGATAATTTGGAATAGGTTTATCAATAAGTATCCACTGTTGATGACCATGATGATTAGGGATAGCTGCAAATTCTTGAAAGCTTCAAATAAGAGCCCTTGGAGTTCAAGCCTTACTGGCCCACTTAGAATATGCATTTTTGCAAAATGGAAAACCGCTAATTATCAATGCCACCCTTACTCCTGAACAAAAGAAGAAGTTGCTAAAGGTGATGAACAAATGGGATGCTACTTTTGCATGGTCATATCTTGAGTTAATCAGAGTTGATCCCAGGGTCTACCAACATCAGATTTATATTGACCCCTCCATGAAGTCATGACGTCAACCACAAAGGTGGTTGAACCCCAAATTGAAGCAAGTCATCAAAGATGAGATTGAGCAATTGCTCAAAGCGGAGTTCATCTATTCTATTGTCGATAGCGAATGGGTCAGCCCACTCGTTATTGTGCCGAAGAAGGATGGTAAATGGAGGATCTGTATAGATTTCTGATTGCTCAACATGGCTACCTTCGAAGATCACTTCCCACTTCCATTTGTGTACCAGGTGTTGGACACCATTGTAAGGCATCATTATTACAACTTTTTGGATGGTTATAGTAGCTATAACCAAATCCAAATTGCACTAGAGGACCAGGCCAAGACAACTTTCACAAGTCCCTAGGGGACTTTCGCATACAAGAAGATGCCTTTTGGCCTATGTAATGTGCCTGCCACGTTCCAACGCCTTGTCCTTAGCATCTTCCAGCAGCAAATTGGCAATGGGGTAGAAGTCTTCATGGATGACTTCTCTACCCATGGGGCCACGTTCGAACAAGCCTTGGACCACCTTGAGCAAGTTCTGAAAAGATGTGTGGACACTAATCTATGGCTCAATTGGCATAAAAGCCACTTAATGGTCCAAGAGGACATTGTGCTAGGGCATCGTATCTCACAGACAGGGATTAGTGTGGATCCTAAAAAGATCAGGGTCATCCAAGGAATCACCCGACAACCCAGCACTGTAAAAGATGTTTGGTCATTCCTTGGCCACACTGGTTACTACCGACACTTCATCGAAAATTTCTCGAAGATCGCCAAGCTGTTGGTGGAACTCATAAAGAAAGATGCTCTGTTCATCTAGACCAAGGAATGTGAATCTGCATTCCAAGCGCTCAAACAGAAACTCGTAGAGACTCCAATTCTATGGGCACCTGATTGGTCCAAGCCCTTCCACATCATGACGGATGCATCCAATTATGCCTTGGGAGTCGTGCTTACACAATGGGATGATAAAAAATGCCCATACTATATCCATTGTGCAAGCCATAACATTGTGGGTGCTTAGCTTAACTACACCACCACCGAAAAGGAGTTGATGACGGTGGTGTTCGCCTTGGAAAAATTTCAACACTATGTGCTCGGGTACAAGGTGTTTGTGCATACTGACTATAGTGTTATCCGGTTCCTGATGAACAAGCCAACAGTGAGCCCTCGTATCATCCAGTGGCTGGTGATTCTTCAGAAATTTGACCTCACTATGGTAGATTGGAAGGGGACCGAGAATGTGGTTGCTGACCACTTGTCTTAGTTGCAATGGGATGATGTAGAAGAGGAGGAGCCCCTCTCCTACCAATTTCTAGATGAACTCCTCTTCGCAGGTGCGGTCGATCCGCAGGTGCCCAAAACATCACCTTGGTTCAGCCACATCCTCACCTATCTCACAATTCAGGAGTTGCCAAAGAAGTGGAACCATCAGTAGAAACAACAGTTTCTCCACAAGGCCAAGCACTACATGGAAATTAATGGTCACCTTTATAAGGTGTGTGCAGATGGCCTAGTTCGATGGTATGTCCCTGATGATGATACACTATGCGTCCTCCAAGATGCTCACGAGGGTCCTTGTGGGGGCCATTATGCTGGACGACGTACATTCATTAAGATCCTGCTTGCAAGATATTACTAGCCCACCATTTTTAGGGATGCACAATGGTTCGCCCACTCCTGGGAACAATGCCAGAGAGATGGTGGGATTACTGCACAAATAGAGGGACCTCAGAAGTGGATCCAATCACTGGAGCCATTCAACATTTAGGCATCGACTTCATGGGACCCATCGCATCCCTGTGCAATAGAAAGGCATATATCATTGTCGTTGTGGACTACTACACAAAGTGGGTGGAGGCGGCAACTGTCATCGACTGTTCTTTAAACACCGTCGCACGATTTTTCCAATAGTAAATCATCAACAGGTTTGGAGTGCCACGTGCACTTATCTCAGACAATGGAACCCGTTTCATGGGTATCACTTTTCATAAACTCATGAAACACTTGAGGGTTACCCATAAATTCACAACATCTTACCACCCCAAGCCAATGGGCAAGTCGAAGTTACCAATAGGCAGATCACCAAGATCATTACTTGAACCATTAGTGAATATAAGAGGGACTAGAGCACCAAACTTAACGATGCACTCTAGGCTTATAGCTCCACTTGGAAACTTCCTATAGGTTACTCTTCCTATGAGTTAGTGTACCATAAGCTATCGAAGCTTCTAGTCTAGGCAGAACTCCGGGTACTATCCACAGCCAGTGACTTAGGGCTTGACCTACCACTAGCACAATGCGAATGACTTATGAACCTAAGTGTGCTAGATGAGAACCAATTAGTGGCCTTATCTTCAAATGAGATCCACAAGGCCTACAATAAAAAATGTCATGATCTTAGAATTCGGAAGATCATGTTTAGATGTGGAGATAAGGTGTTGTATTGGAACCCCACACACGTACCACAACCGACCAAGTTTCGAATGTTGTGGGAGGGACCTTACATTGTCTTCAAAACCTTTCCATTCAGGGCCTTACTTATCCACAAACCTGAGGACCCCACAAGAACGCAATTGGTCAACCGACAGTAATTAAAACCTTTTCGTGAACTCCACCTAACCAGTGCTACCGCCTCATCATCACCCAGACAACCTCGTTCCATCTTTCGCATCTCCTTCTTTCTGCCCAGTCGTGGGGGAGACTGTTCTCCATGCTAATCCATTCCACTACGCTCCTCACTATTTTTGGAATTTTTTGTTTACACTTTTTTTTCAACATCGTTCATACGTTTGCCCATTCTTGCTAAATTTTCCTTTCTTTAATTACTTTTCCATTTCTTTGTTGTTTATTTATGTGTATGTGTGTGTTAAATTTCCAATTGGTCACTGATAAGTCATCTTACTGTCATCAGGTTTGGCGTAGATGGTTTTTGTTGCGATGGGTCACGAGAAATAGTCCACCTATTTTACCTCGCTCCTACCCTCGCATTGTTGTTCTTGGATTTCACGTCTACTTTCATCTCATAATATCGGCAGTGAGTCCACGTCGTCCACCCATTCATCCACTCCATGGTTTTCCTAGATTTGGAAATATGCAACCCCCTTTTCACTTAAAAACATTATAATTAATGTGTGACTTGTGTAGTTCCTAGATTCGGGGATGACCCAATGGTTTGAATTAGGTGTGAATTCAAGGGAAATGCAACATTCATCGTCCTCTTCTACCCCCTTAGCAGTAGAAGTGTCCTTACGGATTCCTTTCCACTCCAAGTTCTTCTCTAGAAGGAAGCTCCTTGGCAGTTTGACCTTGCATGGTGTGGTCCTCATTGCAAAAAACACAAAAAGAAAAAAAAACACAACATGAAGAATGAAAGCACACCCCTTGGTTGAATGCATGCAACCAAGCATTGGTCTTTGCATGGTGTGGTTCCCACAAAATGAAAAAAAAAAAACAAACACGTAAAGTCCCAACTATGTGGGAATTCAAAGCACACCCCTTAGACTGCCTCTCACGGGCCACAAGCACTAGTTATGAGACTTCCTTCATCCCCTCTAACTTAGTCCTATTTCACTTCCTTTCTCTCACGTCTTTTGGAGTGGTGGTTCTCTATGGATGCATTCCTATCCACTTGGGGGGTGGCAGGGTCATTGCATGTTGCTATAATGTCACTGGATGTGGTTGGTTTTGGATCTGAACTCAAGAAAGGTCCTACCAGGTCACTTAACCACAACTTCACACGGGGTTTCATGTAAGTGATAACTGGAATTCCAATCCTCACTCCTCTCTCTTCACCCATTTCTCCCCATGTCTCACCTCACTGCCGAGCTTATGTTTTGATCATTTGTTGATGAGCGGCTAGGTACCCCTACACCCAACCATGCGAATCACAGGCATTCACACGCGACTCGGTTGAATTTCGTAGACTGTAAGCACTTAACATATACCAGACCTTAACCAACAAACCCTTGGTTAGAACAGTCGTTGTCTTCCCAACCTCACTTGTGGTGTTCTAGTGGCAATGGTTAAGTGAGATTGAGGCAACTGATTTTTATAGATTTTTACTTTATCTTTTGGAGTCTAATTAAGGTATGAAAATTAGGGAATGAAATATTATCTAATCTATAATTATCCTAATTTGTATCTTAACTATTCCTAGCATAAGTATTCAATCCCATCTTCTGGGCACATCCTAAGCATTCCCTAACCGCTACTGGGTTACCAGACATTAAGCGTCACTGGGTTACCAAGCGTTGGGTTTACGTTCAAGATGGTCATACTTATGGTTTCTATGAACTATGAATGAACGATAGCGATTAAACTAATAATACAAGAAACTTAAGTAATTATCAAAACATATAAATATTAAGCTATTGAATGCATTAAATGACTAAGTCCAAATGTTGCAAGGAATGCTTGAAGAGTTTGTCTTTATTGCCATCATGCCAATGGGCTCAGATACATCAACGCTCGAATAAAGAGCCGATCACTTTTCTTACACTTGCTGCAGGCACTTGGAAAATATTATATCTCATGTAGGAACAAATTGCAAGAGCTTCACTATAATTGACTAAAAGGTCCCTAAGTGTGTCAGAGGGCCACTTATTTATAGGCTAAAACAGGCTCTGCATAAACAGGGCCATGTCGACGCATGGATGGATGCATCGATAGGGCCGCATATACAAGGCCCCATATACATGGCCTAGTCGATGGATCGACTGCTTAGTGCTTCATCATACTCCCATGACTAAATAACAACGCGTCCTCGAGTCAAAGAAGGTGAGGAACAAGCTTAATTAAATACACAATGGATAGGTATGGGAGTATTGACTAACTAGAAATTTATTCATGTCGCAGTGTAGGATTAAAAAAAATTTGGACATAGACACAAAAGACAAAACTTGTGGAACTCATGGGGTTCCCGGTGGTGGTGGCTCCTCCATGGGTGCCTTTCCTTTGTCCTGTGCATCAGGCTTTTAAGATTGATACCATTGAAGAAGCACCTGACGTTTCTCCTCTTCTATTTGAGGATTATGAGC
>MNCI01000627.1:79822-93931 GCA_015680685.1 Gnetum montanum | reverse complement strand
CTTGTAAATGTTGATGCAGATCTAAGTCATAGCCTTCTAAAAAATTAGGGAAGTTGTTTAAATCAAGCCTGGGTAGACGGCTCTCTTTACGATGCCTATGGGAGATTCGAACAGCCTCTTGTATTTGTGTTAGGCTTGTAGTGGCTAGAGGCGGTTCATCGTCATCAGGTAAGTTATGCTTTTGTGTGTTGGGATGATGTTGCTTTCGTTTATGTTTATAAGAAACCCCCACCTCGGGTTGCATACTCCAATCTTCATTGTCATATAGTTCATTGGTTCTCCAATGAACTTCCTTACTAGGTGTGACATTATTATTGTCTTGTAGGAGAGGCATCATTGTGAGATTGTGTGTGAATTTATGTGTGACTTTTTATAAACTTTTCTTCTTAAAAGATATATCGTTAATTCCTATACAGCAACCTTGTATGATATAACTAATCTAGATAACTAGCATCATCCCTAGTAACGGCGCCAATGATGAGTGGCTAGGTACCCCTATTCCCAACCATGCGAATCACGGGCATTCACACGCAACTTGATTGAATTCCGTAGACTGTAAGCACTTAACATATACCAAACCTTAACTAGCAAACCCTTGGTTAGAACGGTTGTTGTCTTTCCAACCTCACTTGTGGTGTTCTAGTGGCAATGGTTAGGTGAGATTGAGGCAACTAATTTTTATAGCTTTTTACTTTATCTTTTGGCGTCTAATTAAGATATGAAAATTAAGGAATGAAATATTATCTAATCTATAATTATCCTAATCTATATCTTAACTATTCCTAGCATAATTATCCAATCCCATCTTTTAGGCACATCCTAAGCATTCCCTAACCACTACTAGATTACCAGACGTTAAGTGTCACTGGGTTACCAAGCGTTGGGTTTACGTTTGAGACGGTCGTACTTATGGTTTCTATGAACTATGAATGAACAATAGCGATTAAACTAATAATTCAAGAAACTTAAGTAATTATCAAGGCATATAAATATTAAGCTATTGAATGCATTAAATGACTAAGTCCAAATGCTACAAGGAATGCTTGAAGAGTTCGTCTTTATTGTCGTCACGCCAATGGGCTCAGATACATCAATGCTCGAAAAAGAGCCGATCATTTTTCTTATACTTGCTGCGGGCACTTGGAAAATATTCTCTCCTACGGAAAAAAACTACAAAAGCTTCACTACAATTGACTAAAAGGTCCCTAAGTGTGGCGGAGAGCCACTTTTTTATAGGCTAAAACAGGCTCTGCGTAAATAGGGCCACGTCGACGCATGGAGGGATGCGTCGATAGGACCGTGTCAACGCAGTCGATGCATCAACTGCTTAGCGCTTCATCATTTGTCGTGATTCCTTTGCACGTCTCATGTCTTAGCAGGTTCTCATGGATGGGAGTATTCACTTGTGATTACCATTCCTTAGCCCTGGGACCCATGGACCCCAGTGTTGAGGATATGCAAGGGCTACTAAGGCTACCTCTTGCTATGGGGAGGACCTACTTGCATATTCCTGGTTCTGCTTGTTAGTCTCCCATCCCCTTGGTTTGTGGTGACTTGTTTCCATGCTATCCGTCGCTTGATTTCTTTCCCATGGAATTCTTTCTCACCACGTTCTCCTACCTTTGACTCTTTTTCTAACTCGACTTCCCTTCCTCTTGCCCTCTGCAGCATTCCGAATCTCTCATGCTCTTCAACCGTCCCAATTTGACGTTTCAAATTCATCTTTTTGGGTTTTTTCTGGCTGGTCAACGCTGGTCAACTGGTGTGACCCCCTGCGTATACGAGGCCTCGTATATGCAGCCCCCTGCGTATATGCTACCCCATCGGCACAACGCCCAACCCCTATATATATGCCTGTTGCGCCTAGGATTTCCATCATGTTGCAAACAAATTGGGGGGAGATTTTACCATTTTTTATACCTAACTTCTTTCTAAGCACCTATGTTCTATCATGCGTCTGCATCAACCGATCCTTACCCTCTTTAAGCACTAAGAGGTATGCTCTCAGTTGTGGGGGGTGAAGCCTATGTGTAATTAATTAATTAGTTAATTAAGAATTCGCATCTCTAAGGGAATAAACGAAAACAATAGCTTAAACTCCAACTGAATCCTTGTTGTTTTTGGCTCTAACCCATGAATTAACACTCTGGGGGATTTAATGAAATGCCCGTGCCAGCATTATAACTAAGTCAAACTAAGAAGGTGTATGAGGGCCATTTTGAGCAACTTGTGCACAGTCTAATTGGTGGTTATGTTTGATTGCAGATGGCACCAAAACCAAGGAATCCAAGGGGTGAAGGACCATC
Organism: Gnetum montanum; assembly: GCA_015680685.1. Classification (NCBI taxonomy): domain Eukaryota; kingdom Viridiplantae; phylum Streptophyta; class Gnetopsida; order Gnetales; family Gnetaceae; genus Gnetum; species Gnetum montanum. The sequence goes on along the minus strand of MNCI01000627.1, from coordinate 91,625 downwards.
ACAACCTAGGGACAAGCATCCACGGATGGGAAGAGGACAAGGTGTGCAGCAACTAGAGCACACGGAGGGCTCTCATGCAACTAGAATCTGTCCATTAGATTCCCGAAGAGGAGATTCCCAATGAGTAATCGCAAGGGGATGAAACTCCAGGGATAGCACCACAGCTTGAGGTCACCCTGATCCAAGCATGTCTTGATGCTATCAAGCCGTGAGAAGTGCAACAGATGGTTCTACAAGAGTTAAACTTTGGACCATTTCTCGAAAACGCACCAGAAGATGTGAGGCTTCAATTACAAAACTCTCCTATGTGGCCAATCATCACAACCAGTGGTGAATGGTACTTAGGAGAGATCTACCTATTTTGGACAAATCAGCAATCGAGGTCTAGAGTAAGGATTAAGGACATCTATGTCTCTTACTCTACAGAAGCAATCACGCAAGCTTTGGGGTTGCCAGAGATCGGAGTAGATGTGGCAGAGATCCTGAAGCAAGTAGACCTTCAGGTAAAATCGAAGTGGATCAGACGGTGCTATGGGGTGGATCGCAAGGAGTTTGACACTCTAACCACCATGGAGAGGGTGTATTCAAAGATTACATCTTACCACCTAAACCCAACGGTAAGACCCAGCAAAACACGACCTTCTCCGCTTGTGCATGCGTCGCCTTAAATGGAAAATTTCCAATGAGCCTTCCATAGTTGTTATTCTTGGAAATTGAAAAGAGGTTCGCTGAAAGCAAATGTGGAAGATGAGCTCTCCCCTTCCCCTGCCTAATTAGAAAGTTATGAAAATGAACAAGGATAGCACAGTATGCCAATGATATACTCTGGCATGCCCTGATTGCCTCATGGCACGAAATGATAAAGGATAGGACTCCGGCCACTACACAAACGGAGGAAGAGCAGCAACCACCTCCACCACCTGCACAAACAACAAGGTCGGGTTCGCAAACTATTGTAGAACACATCCATGAAATTCAACAATTGCTCTTGAGCCAGTAAGAGTAATCTGGAAGGACCGGTGGAGGAGAAGACCCTTCGGTCTATCCCCCTGCAATGAGCCACCTGGAGCAAGTGGCTCGATTAGTCATTTTGCTAGAAAGAGCATGACCAATGTTCTTCACCGCCCAAACACAAGTATCCTAGCATCTGAGAGGTAACAGTATCCACTCAACAGTTATTTCCTGAAATTTCAGGAAATGCTGCTACCTTCTCGGTATGCTTGGAAGATGGCGAGAGGGCAACAGTCCTGGTGATGCAATACCAAGGACAGGAGATTACGGCCAAAGTGGTTGATGATACGATTACTATGGCTCTCAACGCATTGGTGGCACTTGTACCAGACGTACATGGACTTCAAGATGTACAGGCATTCGTTGGAACCTCACGTAGCAAAATTGATGCAGCACAACATGAAGAACTATTGGACTGACTGGTAGGAATCAAGCAATTGCTTCCATATGTCTTTGACCTTCTGGATAACATCACTGCAACCTAATCAGAGCTGCTCTTGGCAAGGGCTAAGAGCCTCATTTTGGAAGGGCAACTTGAAGCTGCTCAAGCTACTTGTCAATGCTTGGCAATAGAAGTTGTCCAATTAAGAATTGAACTTGTCGATCTAGCTCTTCTCAACCATGAGCTCACTAGAGATGAAGCCTTTCAATAGCTTCAGGTCAAACTTCAGATAGTTGAGGATGATTGAGAGTTGACGATCCTTGATAATTCCTTGGCAAATGCTCAGACATATCATTTAAACAGTGACTTGATAGAGGTTCGCCAGGAGAACTTCAGGTTGACTACGGAGGTCCATCGCCTGCGCACTGTTGGTGTTGAAAACAAGCACATGAAAAATTTTATTCACCAACAGCAGGAAGAGCTAGCCAAGGTGAATGATGATGTGAGAAGGTTGGCCATTGAGAATCAAAATCCGTCCATGGAGGAGGTTCAAAATTTGTGATAGAAATCTGCCATCGAAATCGTTGCTTGGAAGAACGAGGCCCTAAAATTTGAAAAAGTCAAGAATCATTACAAGGACCAAGTGGGATTACAAAAGGAAGTGAATGAAAAATAGATTCAAGTCGCAAAGGCTAAGATGAACCAAGCACTCTAGCAGCTCCAAGAAGGAGGCAAGGTATGGCAACCTATCTTTGATGGGTTGAATGCCTACAATCAAGCTGAAGTCCACCTCAAGGAACTGAAGATTGAGAAAATGACAGAGTATATGGAGCTTGCCAACCTTTGCTATGCAAACCTGGCTATGCTCACAACTGAGAGACCGTGGTCTAAATTGGAAAAGCAAGTGGCCACCTCGTATTCTCTATACAAGGGCGAGTTCCAAGCGCACAAAGCAACGAAACAAAAATTGGAAATAGCAAATGCGGAACTCGAGGTTCTACGCACGTAATTTGAAGGACAACGTATGGTCGTAGAGAACCTAGCCTGTCGAATAAATGACTACCAGTAGCTATAGACATCAATTCAAGCATTTGACATCGAATGGAAACAGTTCGTAGCCTGGTTCATCAACTTGAAAGAACTTTTCCCTGTGCTGCCATGCCCTTGGGAGGTTTCTGTCCCAACACACATTGGTGAAGTTGCCTAGACAGTGAACAATCCCAGAAGTAAGGAGGAAAAGATGAGAGCCCTTTTGGAGGTTTTCCGATTGCCTCCAAAAGTTGTAGTTGCTGCGTGGTAGCCATCATTTGTGCCATCGCCACCACATGGGCTAGAGGCTAGTGAAGGTCCGTCGAAACCACTGCCACCAGGGATAGTGTGATCTTCTCTGGCAATTTTTGTATCTTTCAACACATCAAAGAATCCAGGATCGGTAGGGTGTTCAATTGTATCTCTAAACATCACCATTTTTTTAATTTGTTCTTCTCTGCATACTCGGGCACTTGGTGCGTCAGTAAAGTTGGTGTTGTGTCATGTGTGTGTTAAGTCATGTGTGTTGTAAATAAAAGTCCATACTTTCCAAATTGTAGAGGAACTCGAGGAGGAGTTTTTACTCAGTCATGGGGGTATGATGAAGTGTTAAATAGTCGATGCGTCGACTAGGCCGCGTATACGTGGCCACGTCGACGTGACCCCATTTACGCGGAGCCTATTTCGGCATATAAATAAGAGGGCTTCTGCCTCACTTAGGTACCTTTTTGGCAGTTGTAGCAAAGCTCTTGTAGTTTGTTTTTGTGAGAGTTAGAATATTTTCCAAGTGCCCATAGTAGGTGTAAGAAAGGTGTCTGACTCTTTATTCGAGCATTGATGTATCTGAGCCCATTGGCGTGAACAGTAATAAAGACGAACTTTTCAAGCATTCCTTGCAGCAATTGGACTTAGTTATTTAATGCATTTAATAGTTTAATATTGTTATGCTTTGATAATTACTTAAGTTTCTGTTGTTGTTATTTCAATCACTATCACTCTTTCATAGTTCATAAAAACCATAAGTACGACCATATCGAACGTGAACCCAACACTTGGCAACCTAGTGACGCTTAACGTCTGGTAACCCAGTACTGGTTAGGGGATGCTCAGGACGTGCCCGGAAGATGGGATCAGACACTTATGCTAGGAATAGTTAAGATATATATTAGGATAATTATAGATAATATTTCAACCTTACTTTCCATTCTAAGAATTAGACACCAAAAGATAAAGCAAAAAGCCATAAAAATCATGTGCCTCAATCTGACTTAACCATTGCCATTAGAACATCACAAGTGAGGTTGAGAAGATAGCGACCATTCTAACACAAGGTTTTGCTGGTTAGGGTTTGGTGTATGCAAAGTGCTTACAATCTACAGAATTCGACCGAGTCGCGTGTGAACACCTGTGATTCACATGGTTGGACGTAGGGGTACCTAGCCGCTCATCATGAACCTATTGATGAGCAATTAAGAAAGGACCATGCCATGGAGGCAAGCAATGAACAAGACAAAGGAAAGATAATTAATTCTACTATTTTCTTGGAGGAGCTTGATGGAGATGTATTCATTGCTAAGCAACTCCACTATAATCATGAGTTCCAGTCCCAAATGCCTATCATTGGATTGGATGAACTTATTAGGAATAAATCACACTCCAAATTAGCAGAGATGCTTAGTTGGGAGGAAAAAAACTCAAGGCATAGGTGAGACTTAAGGCCAAGAGTTCTTAATGAATCCCACTGAGAAGAACATTAGAGTCATTGCAAGAGGACAAGTTGACATTGTTCTCCTACTACCTCACCCACATCCTCATGATCATCAAAAGACTTTGACAGAAGGAGGTAAAAGTACAAGAACCATGACAGGGAAGAGAGGAGAACTCATGACCACTATGACCATCATGACCGTTATGCGGGACATTCCGATTTGGAAGATGAGGGATCATAGAAATTATGAAAGGGATGAGCATAGAAGGGGGTACTACTATAACAGAGTGCACAAACTCGATTAAGACAATGAACCCTTGATGGTAACTCATAGTATGATCAACATCTAGAAAGCTATTCACATTCCAACCAAGCACGTGGGGGATAGCCAAATAAAACAGCTCGACATGAACAACATGCCACAATTTGAGGTGGCTACAATGTTGATCCACAACATCACCTTGAAGCTTTCCACAATGCCTATGCCTTACAAAATATCAAAAGTGATTAGCAAAAATTAAATTTGTTTCCTAGAACACTTGTGAAGGAGGTAGAGAGCTGGTACAGGTCACTAAAACCTAAGTCAATCAGATGCCAGAGTACCATGCTCAAACTCTTCAATGATAAATATCAAACTTATCAGTGATTATCCAACTTAAGAAAATAGATTCAGGGGTGAAAGAAAGGGACTCATGAGACCCTTGTTGTAGTAGTGGGCAAATACCAATCATTATTGCACAAATACCTAGGCCATGGATTTTCACCAAGGGAACAGTTCAGGCATATTGTAGATGGGTTGTGGAGAAAAACTAGAGAAACTCTTGGGGTTTATGCCTAAGGCAGATTATCAAAATTAACTTCCCATCGCATTTAGAGATTAATTGAATAAGTTACAAAGGAGGAAGGAGAACTTAAAAAGAGAGAGTTAGCTGAAGAATATAATAGAGACCCATCAATTAGGAAGAAAGATGTGTGGCTATTTGACAAGCAAGAGGACAAAACCTTGGAAGACGTTATCCAGAAAAAGACTCTTCAAAAATTAGTCAATGATATAGCGACTAAGGTAGAGAAAGTTTGGGATTCAATGGATGAGAAGTTTACTAGTGCCCTAAAGATTGTGGAAGAAAAGGCTAAACAAGCACTTAATAGGGGCAAGGAAAGAAAGAAGAAAAGAGTTAATAAATGAGAAAGTTACAAGTACAAAGGAAAAGTTGCTACCGTTGAAGGGTACATTGACTCTAGTTCAAAGAAAGAGGAAGGATGCAATGTGTGCTAGTATGAACATCCTATGGGATGTTGTCCTATTATGGCCCACTTGTAAGAATCTGGGGTATATGCAATTAATCTAAGCTTCATCAAAAAGCAAATGCCCAAAAGATTAGATTATCCTCAAGGTAATATCAAGAAAATCTTCCAGCTGACATATTACCCAAGAGGAGCCTACCCTCAACCATAGGAGTAATATTAGCAGTAGTGGTAGCAACTGCAAACATGGGCAATAGGCAACAATATCCATACAAGCAACTAGACCCTTATGGATATTACGTTTAGCATCCAATATCTCTAGGAAACACATCCATTCAAACTTCTTCTCCTTATTATCCATGAGAATATTGCAGAACTACTACTCCAAGGATGGGTCAAAGTCCTCACGCACATTCACCAATAGCTGGCCCATCAAATCCCCCTTCCAATTCTATGCCACTAGGGCCACCACCCATTATGTAAGGGAAATTGCCATCACAACCACAATATAGAAAAGCTATAAGGATAGTGAACATACAAGTAGAAAATCCTATTAGCAACACTAAGGGTTAGATAAAGAAACATCCTTTCTTTAGGATAAGTCTAAAAAAGGCCAGTAGAATTAGAACTTCATTAAGACCAACTTCTCCTACATCAGATCCACCTACCAACAACAAGCTTTTAACATGGTTTAACAAAAACATGCAAATTGTCATACTTACAATAATAGTCACAGACTGGATTAAGGTAGGGATACTCTATAAGAAGAGAATTGATCCAAGAGTTTCTTTGATCTATTTACGAGTAGCTAGAAATTTGCCATGTAAATCTCTACTAGACTCAGGTTCCAGGGTGAATTTGATCTCTTACAAAACATATGAAGCATGGAACCTTTCACCATTGAAGGAATGTGATATCAAGTTGGAGCTTGCAGATTAATCTATTGCCATTCCCTTGGGATAGATTGAGGACATGGTGACCACTATTAATGGGTGGTCTTATCCAATAAATTTTTTGGTAATTGATGTGAAAGAAGGTGATAAGAAATTTTCAATTATCATGGGGAGAGCATGGCTTAGCACAATCGATTCTAAGCTAAGTATGAGAGATCTATCCATTGAGATCTCTAAGGAGGATAAGCACAGAGCCATACACACACAGTGAATCCCATGCATGACTATTGAAAGAAAAGGGTGTAGTCATGGACCAATCATTTAGAATGTCAACACAGTTACCATACCACTCCACAACAACAATGAAAAACAAGTGTGCGCAAAAGAAAGAGCAGGGGCCACCAAATCAAAAGACACATTGGGGCCAACAATTGAGAACCTTCAACCATTCAAAATATGCATGGAACAATCTGAATAAGAATAAAGGCAAGATGTAGTCTAATAAGATGAAATTTTATCTATGTTATCAAGTCATAAGGGACTAATTATTCGAACAGTGAGTCCACACCATCCATTCTATTAATAAGAGGTTCTTACCATGACCATAATGATATTCTTTTCTAGTATACAACTAAGAATAAACTTGTAATCATTATACTTGGACCAAAAAGTGAAGAACCAAGTGGGAATGTAAAAAGTGTGACATCAAGGGAATTTGTGGATTCTTTTGGATTACTATTGTAAGTTCTATAATGTTGTTAAGGTTGTATTATATCCTTGTAGATCTAATGAAAAATCGGAGTAAGAGTAAAATAAGTGCTACCTTGAAAGGTTAACACAGGAAAAAATAATAATAATAGAGCACAAAATAAATTTCTTGGGGTCCCACTAGAAAGACATGTTATCCATGCTTGAAGGTAGCCAGCTTCCTAGAAATCTCAAAAAATAAAGAAAAGTGTCATGAATAAACTCATCCCTTGGACAATACACCAAGTGATAATACTCCTTGTAATAGTGGTAGTCTTACAGTTGTGACTCCAAGCGATGAAACAATGCAATGTCATTGGAATGTGGTTTGGACTTGGTTTGAATCTTGAATAGAATAGCTAGTGATTACTTTAACCACTAATAAAGCACAAGGTTTTATTATGCATATGGTAAGACACCTCATGTCTCGATTTCTGCAATCCCTTCTAAGTCCATCCCATCTCACTGTAAAAATAGTCATAACTTGTGATTTTGTATAACATAGTGTAATTTTCCAAATTTTGTGGTACTAACATGTATGTTTTACTAAACATGTATGCATTACATTCAACTCCTTAATTGCCTAAGGATGTTTTTAAGCATGGTTATACAAGGGCATTAATGGCTAGAGCCTACTTTGGGAAGGATCCACTTGTATATTTGTTGTATCTTATACTTGCCAAGTGATTCCACATCATCTTGAGCCTTCCCACATCAATAAAAACTTCCCATATCATTTACACTATTTTTTCTAACAACATAGATTCATTATCCTTCTTATCCATCTTCTAAACTTTCATAGCCCAAGATTCCTTCTTTACACACTATTTGTGCCAAATTTTTGATGAAACATGCATCATCTATCATCCAAAACCCTCTAAATCTACTCTAAACCTTATAGACATTCAAAGAGAATCATTTTCCATCCTTAAAACTTCATGAAAAATGCAAATTTTTCACCCCCGATATCAGGTCTTACGAAAACTATAAATAGGCAACCACTTAGCTTTTTCTTCCACTTGAGCCTAAGGAGATTTTTGCATTTTTCTTTTCTAATTTGAGCTCTAACCTCCTAGCTTTTCCGAGCCATATCTCACTCATTACCACTCCAATCTTTGTGATTTTTAAACCTATCTAATCCCAAGGTGCTTCGTCATGGGGAGTGCTAGTGAGGAAAATCTAAGTCGTTTTTCAACAATTGCTAACACCTGAAAGGTATTTTAATGGTAAGGATGAAAGGAAACTTGAAATTTTTAATGAAAAATCAATCATATTAATGCCAAAAGCATTTCAATACTGCTCTTAAGGAACCATAACCATCATTACGAGCCATGAATATGAACAAAATAGACAATTATGAAGGGTTATAAAAAATCAACACTTATGGGGAAAATTTTTGAAAATTTTCTAACTTTGCAATCACAATAAAATAAGAACTTAATGTAACTAAGGGTATGAGTAAGGTATGGAACTATTAAGAATATATGAGAATACCTTAGTAATTCTAAATCCTTGATTGATTGTAGATGACCCTAAAGAAAGGAGCACAAGGAGGACCCTCACAAGGCATAAGCAAATGACCAAGAGGCCAAGGTAGAGGCCGAATTGGAGGACAAGAACCAAAACACAAGGAGCAGGAAGCCCAATCATTTAGTATCCATCAAGAGCAATAAGAACAAGAGTAAGAGCAATAATAGGAGCAACAACAACAATAGTAGTAGTAATAGCAAGAGCAATAATAGCAGCAATAGCAAGTCCCACTGCCACCACTGCAGGACTATAGATCATCCATCGGTAACAGATTGCAGGGACCATTAGCTATGGAATAAGGAAGGAAGCCAACCTCTATAGAGTTATCAATAGTGCCATATAGCCTACAATTTTAGTAGATCCTAGAAATGTAGTTAGGAGGAGAGGACCAATGGTCACAACAGATCTCTAGAAATGTTGTATCATTCCAAGTGGTGCTAGAGACTGGAGAAGGAGCCACAGTCGTGGTAATGTAGCACCAAGATGTAGTAAGAGTAGTAGAGGTGATCAATGATCACATCAAAGAGTCTTTCAATGTACATGTTGTACCACTGGCATATCTAACTAAGATAAGAGATGCCCAAATATTAGCCAAAACCTCAATGACTCCTGTTGACCATGAAGATATGCTCAATCGATTACTACAAACTAGACAAGTAATGAAAACAATCTTTGATATCCCAACTAATGTCATTGCAAGATAGTCAAAACTAATCGCTACCAAAGGAAATTGGTCACAGTAGAAACTAGGGAGAGCATGCAAAAGCAAAAATCTATAGACTCCAAGAAGAGCTTGTAGCCCTGGGAGCTGAACATAGAGATCCCACACAATATGTTACACTTGACCAAATAGATTAGTTCAGGACAAAGTAGATGAATAGCCTGATTAAGCAAAATAAACAAATGATAATGGAGAAGGAGAAAGTGATGTGAAATATCTTTGTAGCAAAAGAACAAATGTATGCACATGCTAAGGCACTCATCATAGTCCAAGAAGAGAATAAATAACTTTCTACTGATGATATGAGGTTGATCATTGTAGAAAAACATAAAAATTTCCTAGAAGAAATCTTCCACCAATTAAGAGAAAAATTGGTGAGGGTCAACCAAGACATGAACTTCCTCATAAGAGAAATTAGAATCCTCTTAATGGAGGAGGTATGCACCATCTATAAAAAATCAACCATCAAAATTAGTGCATGGTAGAATGAGGCAAAGAAACACAAAAGGCTCAAGGAACACTTCCATGATCAGGTGCAAATGTACAAGAAAATCAATGAGAAAGAGATCAAGATGGCCAAAGCTAGAATCAGCTCCATATCAACACAAAATCCTAACTGGCAGCCCATCTTGGACAGCTATGCCCATATTCACTAGGAAAAAGTAAAGAACAAAGACATGTAGATTGAGGACCTGAAAGAGTACATAGGGTTAGCAAACCTTTGTTACACTAAATTGGTCATGTTAATAGTAGTTAGGTCCAAAAATGAGCTAGAACAACAAGTAGTAGCCACATATGCCTTGTACAAGAAAGAGTTTGTAGATCAAAAAGATGTTTTACAAAAACTCCAAGGGGCAAACTCTGAATTAAAAGCAGTCAAGGCTGGCTACCAAGGGCAAGAAGATGTCACAACAAACCTGGCCAAAAGGTTGTTTGATTATCATGAATTATGTGAGAAGGCTAAGGATTTGAAGAGGAGAGGAGGCAGTTTGTAGCCTAGTATGATAAGGCTAATCAAATGTTCCAGTAGTTGTCGTGCCCATGGGATGTACCCACTCCATCACACATTGCACAACAATCATGGATGGTACATGACCCAAGAATAGAAGAGGAAAAGCTTTAGGCACTCTTAAATCAATACAAGTTCCAAAAACTTAGTGATAGGAGGAAGCAACCAATGGAGGAGCCACCATCAATAGGGACTACCTAGGCTACATTGAGCTTCACCAAATTTTTTTTTGGGTAAAACACCATAGCGGCATTTGAGAGTCATGTATATAGTAGTTAGTGTCATGTAAATCTATCTCCAAATTTTGTAAGGAACTCTATCCTCATTTTGTTTTAACTTGAGGATGAGTTTTCAGTCAGTTGTGGGGGTACGATAAATTACATTTTACCATGGCTACGATATTGGGCATTCGATATTAGAGCCACGATATTGGATCCTTGATATCGGGGCACAAGATTCGATGTCAAATATCTAATATCACTCCACACATGCCTACCTATAAATAAGACACTTAGGCACACAGTCAAATAACTTTTCATTACAACCTTAAGTAGACTCTTGTAGTTTGTTGTCGTAGTTTTACTGATAGAGAGTGAATGCTCGTAGTGTGATGTTGAGCAGTTGTCCAAAGTCTTTATTTGAGTGAAGTGTACTTAGGCACAATTCATGATGGAAATAAAGATCGAAATTGCTTTCCATCATTGTAGCATTTACTTAGCTTTATTATTTTACTTAGCATAATTTTTACCATTTTCTTAGTTCAATCAGTTACATTTCTAAGTACTTTACTTTCCTTGTTCATAGTAAAGAAGAATGAGTACGACTGGTTTCGAGCTTTAACTACAATCTTTTAGTAACCTAGTAGTGGTTTCACTTAATTCCCTCAATAGTGAATTCACTTGGTAATCCTTGTAATGGTTACATGAGCCCAAGGTGTGTATGATAAGCTAGGAAGGAATGCTCATCACTCTAAGCTAGAGTAGATTGTTTTACCATTTTCCTTAGACTTAGAATTATTTTCACACTTTACCATCATAGCTAGGAGTTATGGCCTACTAATATCAATATATCATGCACCTCACTAAGAGCCAAACCATATGCATAGATTATACTAGCTCCACATGGGAAGACAACAATCCCAAACTTTAACCAATTACTAGCATATTCACATTGCCTCGTCCATGGATTACGATCGAGCTATGCATGAACACTCGTATCTTGTATGGTTAGGTGTTGGATGACTCCACCACTCATAAATATGTAACGAAAATGGTGTATTAGAAAATTTGGTTATGTGAAAATCATATATTAAGCCTTTCAAGAAAGGTTATGATATCACATGTTGAGAAAAGTCACTAAGAAAAAATCAAAAAGACAAAATAAATTATTGATATATAAAAATTACAAATAATTAAGAATTTAACTTTTAATAAAGGAGAATGGAGGGATGTTAGACCCCACAAAATGAATAATAATTAAAAAGATTCTGATGAGTGGCGAGGTACCCCTACACTCAACCATACGAATA
>MNCI01000627.1:43413-78551 GCA_015680685.1 Gnetum montanum | reverse complement strand
GCTTATAGTGTGAATGAAAGGGATTGTACATAGCTTTATTCGAGTGCTATGTACCTGAATCCATTAGCGTAATTGGCAATAAAGTTGAGATTTCTTACATTCATTATAGCACTTGGATTAGATTAAATCTTTCCTAATTAGCACTTTACATCAAATGCATTTTACATTCCATGTTATAATAACTAAAGTATTCAATCATGAACATATAAGTACAACCTCTTCAAGCATAACGTATAACACTTGGTAATCCCAATAGTGACCATATGGTATGCTCAATAATTGTTACTTGGTAACCTAATAGTGTTAATACAAGTTCAAGATGTGTATGGAAAGTGGGTATGGAAACCTATGTTAGGATAGTTAGCTTTAGAACTGCGAAATAGTGAGAATTGTTAATTATCAACCATTCATCTTTCCACCCAACACTTAGGCTAAAACCATATAAAAAATAAAACATAAATAAATATCATATATCTTAACTCACACTTAACCATACATAAGAGCATACACAAGTAAGAGTTCAAAAGAAAACAATCATACACTTCCTTCAATCACAATCTTTGATTATGGCAAACTTAGGAACTAAGTCCATGGAATTTGACTGAATTGTTAGTGCTTGCTTGTGATTCATATGGTTGGGCATAGGGACTACTTGCTACTCATCAATAATAAAGATGATGATATTTTAAATTAAGCTATCAATAAGCTTACCAATTCAATTATTCTCTTAGTAACATTTTGTTGTAAAAGTAACATGTCATTAGAAGTTGAAATTCTCTAGCAATTTGATGCTTATTAGATTTTTTTCATTCATTTTTTTATTGGAAAAGGGAAGAGGGAAATTGGAAGAGTTTGGGAAGAGGCTATTATTAATATGAATACCAACCATAAATTTTATTAATTAAATAATATAAAATGTATGTTCATAGCCAAGAGCCACTTTCAAACATTATGATCATAAAGTTTATGATAAACATAATTATTATATTCCTCTATAATTCTTCTAAATTATTATATTGGCTATACCTCTTAGGGTGTACTTATAATTATTGTTTTGGGATCCAACGCCACCTCTTATAATAAATATAAGTATACAAAACCTAATGCTTTATTATTCCCAAAGATCCATAGGATCTATGGGATAGATATTACATTTTCATAAAAAATATGATTTTAAAATTGTCAAAAAATAAAATAAAATAAAACTAAAATTAAAATCTTATTATGTCTCTAGACCCTCTAGATCAATTGCATAGTGGAAATATACATGCTATAAGTTTTATTAACATCATTATGAAAATTACCAAAAAAAGAAGTACCAACTGTGATACAAAAAACAAGAAATTTTAGCTACAATGATGAGTTGTCATCTAAGGCCAAGATACTAATAGGGTCTCTAATTGAATTCAAAAAGTAATTAAAAAAGAACTTTGCTAAACCTATGGTAGAACATTTAGTGTGAAAGTCTATTCTACTTAAAAATCATTAGAGAATGTAATTATTTGTTGTAAAAAAAACTATTTAATTACAACTATTCCATTAATTTTGAACTTAAAAATTACAAGATATTATTTTAAGAGGTAATGTTGAGTTAAGAAAAATAAAACTANAAGATATTATTTTAAGAGGTAATGTTGAGTTAAGAAAAATAAAACTGTATCACATGACCACTAGGAGAGGTGAATGTGCAAAACAACATGGAAAAGAAAAGCTTGCTAGTTTTGAAAATGTCTATTTAGGTGTTCATTCTTACAATCATTCTTGAAAATTAAGAGAAGAAAATTAATTATGAGTGAGGAAGATAATTCTCACCTTGATAACTAGTACATCACTTTAAAAGGTTGTGTTGGAATCCAAAATAACTTGACTATAGGTACACCCTAAGATATTATAAAGGAATATGATTACACCTCAAGTGTAATTCAAAATGGTAATCTTTTGCCTAATAAGACAATGAACTAACCACTTGAGCTACCTATTATATCACTTTCAATATTTGTCTATCAACTTAAAATAATGAATGGATTTGAGCTAGAAAAAAACAAAAAAGTAAAGTCATCTAGTAGTAACATTCCTAGAAAAGGTACATGCACTAAAAAACGGAAGTGCATATTTGGGTTTATTAAAGACCAAGCTAATGAGCCATACTATGAAGCTTTAAGAGAGAGCTAGAGAGCAACATTTCAAACTTGAATCAACACTATCAAAAAGTCAATTTGGATTTGTCAAAAAGATATATTATAGAGGCTATTTCCTTGATACAATAATTAATCTAAATATGATCTTCCTTGACTTGGAAAAGGCATCTCATAGAGTGATTGTAGAGGAAAAACATCCTTGATGAATATTTTCAAATGATTCAAAACATGTATAAATAAGCTACTACAAGAAGTAGAATAGCTTGTGAAATCACATATAATTCTCCAATCATAATAGGTCTCATCAAGTATCTATACTTAGCCTATACTTATTTACTATTGTTATGGATGAACTAAGGAAATACAAGATGAAATCCCTTAGTGTATGCTATTTGCAGATGATATTGTATGGTGGATATAACTCAAGAAAATATTGCTTCAATCAAATGGCTTAAAAATTATCAAAAGTAAGATAGAATATATGAAATATAATTTTGATAAATGTATAAAGAGCAGTGAAATAGAAGTAACAATTCAAGGCAAAAAAAAAAAAACCTTATTGCAAAGAGTTCAACTACCTAAAATTAATGCTCGATCAGATAGTGAAATTCATAAGGATATAAGAAATAAGATTGAGGTAGGATGGCCATAATGGAGACAAGCTAGTAGTGTTTTATGCAATAAAATAATCCCAATAAAACTAAAGATAAATTTTCACAGGATATCAATCACACTTACTATCTTATATGGTGCTAAATGCTAGGCAATAAGTTAGAGCCATGAACAACAAATCAATGTGGCTTAAATGCACATGCTTAGATTAAAGTTGAATATTATAAGAAAAGATAAACTACACAATATTGACATTAAAGGAAGGCTTGAAGGAGCTTATATTTTAGATAAAGTACAAGAATGGTGTCATAGATGGTTTAAGCATTTGCAAAAATGATTAGATAATAAGACTATTAGAAAAGATTACGATTATAGGAAAACTACCAAATAGAAGACCGAAAAAGCCATAGGAAAAATGGTTTAAATTAATATGTTGGAATTAATAAAGGCAAATGACAAAAAGAACTCATGTAGTCAATCCTATTATGTTGGAACTATAGACCAAATGTCAACATCATTATTGTTAGATAAGGATAAATTTTCCATATAAACTATCCATGTAAATTAATCAACACTTCCTTTAGTAAAAATAAAAATATTTGTAAAATATTATGTTTTTTTCTATCTCTCTAGTACCACTTATATCTTTATTATTCAAGTTATCACCTTAATTTTTCCTATTCCTCACTTCAAGATTTTTTTTCTCTTTTCAACTTATTTTCTTAAGCAAGAAATGACTTCCATTAAATAAATGCATATAACAATTATATATGTTGCAAGAGACAAAAAGATTATAATATGTAATTAGTTAAACTTAAGTCTTCCTATCTATTTGTGATACCAATTTCTTTTTATACTTTAAAACACTAATTTCAATAAAAAATTATAAGAAACAAATAGTTTAAAAATAGATTTTGTAATACTTAATTAGACCAAGAAGAAATAATATGTTGCTTAGCTCTATAAACAACCAAATAGAATATTAATGAGCTAAACACAACAACAACCTTTAAGATAGTTTTCAAATTAGACACTAAAAGATAAAGTCCAATTACAAATGATCAACACTACATGCTTATATATAAAGGTCCCTATTTCTAAGGCATGTTGCACCATCAAAGCACTAGCTAAATTAATAATAAGAAAAAAAAATGATACCAAGCATTAGTGACTTGAATATTATGTTGTTGCATGATATCATTTAATTATGAGGTAAAGGTCTAATTAGAAGTCAAGTAACACAAAATTTGAACAAAAACATATCTCAAAGTAAAACTAGCAATCAATGACTCATGTAGATTATCAGAAGAATAAGTTCAAACATGATAGATTCTTGTTCACTATCATATAAATTTAAAGAATCATCACCTAGAGGCTTAATGCTCATCTTGCCAAGAAGGGGTCTTAAGAGAACAATGGATGAGCGAAAGCTTAACCTATTTTAAGTGGCTCTGACTAAGCTCAAACCTAGGTCTTACGACTTAAGAAACAAGCACCTTACCATCACTCTAAG
This sequence comes from Gnetum montanum, assembly GCA_015680685.1. Taxonomy (NCBI): domain Eukaryota; kingdom Viridiplantae; phylum Streptophyta; class Gnetopsida; order Gnetales; family Gnetaceae; genus Gnetum; species Gnetum montanum. The sequence continues at coordinate 74,288 of MNCI01000627.1, read as the reverse complement.
AGATAGTCTCTATTCACTATCATATAAATTTACATTTTGAAAATCATCACTAATTCTAGCATTAGTGGAAGAACCTAGGAGTAAATCAAAAGCCCTATTGAGGAAATTTGCATTCAAAAAATTGGAAAGGACATTTTGGATTAAATAAAAGACAAAAAATACATCCCAAAGGAGATATGGTGGTGGAGGGATGAAGTACAACATGCTATTCAAAAAAAGAAAAATGGTTTAAGGAATGGTAGTGAAATTTTTTTATGGGTAAAAAATTTATTTTCAAGAAACATTAAATGAAGAATACATCCAAGAAGAAGAACCAAATTTTGGTTACTAACGTTTTCTTCTTTATCCAAGAAGAAAAATGGAAAACCTATTAAACTAGATAGTTTGGAAAGCATTAGGAGATATAGGAGTTTCATGGTTGACACAATTCTACATTAACATTTTGAAGAAAGGAGAAACTTCTAAAAATTGAAAAATAAAAAGCAATGTTGTTTTCATCTACAAGAATAAATGAGATGTGCAAAATTATGCAAACTATAAAGAGATCAAGCTAATGAGCCATATTATGAAGCTTTGAGAAAGAATCATGAAGCAACTTCTCAAACTTGAGTCAATAGTATTTGAAAATTAATTGGAATTTATGCTTGGGAGATCTACTATGGAGACTATTTTCTTGAGATAACAATTAATGGAGAAATATAGAAAACATAGAGAAAATCTACATATAATCTTCATTAACTTAGAAAAAGCATATGATAAAGTGCATAGAGATATTATTTATTAGGCCTTGCAAAGGAAAAATATCTCTAATAAATATATTAAAGAGATACAAGACATATATGAAACAGCTACCAGTAGAATTAGAACAACTTATGGAATCACATCTGACTTTCAAGTGACAATAAGTGTACATCAAGGGTCTACACTTAGCATGTACTTATTTCCTATTGTTATGGATGAATTAACAAATGAAACACAAGATGAAATCCCTTGGTATATGCTCTTTGCAAATGATATTTTGTTATGGATAAAAAAGGATCATTGCCTAGAGGCTGAATGCTCATCTCACTATGCAAGTCCTGCGAGAGTAGTGGATGAGTGAAAGCCTAACCTCTTTTTCAAGTGGCTCTGCCTAGGCTTGAACCCAAGTCTTATGACTTGAGGAACAAGCACCTTACCATCACTCCAAATAGTCATCCCTATATTACGTTAAGGATACAACTTAAGAAAATATTGTTTCTAAAATGGAAAAGTTGAAACATGTTCTAGAATAAAAAGAGTTAAAAATTAGTAGAAGTAAGACAAAATATATGAAATGTAATTTCAATAAAAGCATAAACTATAGGAAAATTAACAATTCAAGGCCAAAAAGTCCCACACTTCAAACAATTTCACTACCTAGGACTCAACCCATTTTAGCAACTTTACCTTGAAAAAAACTTTCAAGAAAAAAAATTTTACAACAAAAGAAAGGCATTTTGAAAAATTTTCAATCATCAATAAAGGGCATTGATGTTTTGATGTTTTGACCATGACATAAGAAGGGTAAAAATTAATATAATGTAATGTTGATGTAAATGTTGATAAATTTCAAGCATGGTACACTCTAAACTATGTTGATATATGTGCCAATAAAATTTGGGACCTAGTGCCAATGCAAGGAATTACATTGATGTGTGTGTAAAGAAAATCAAATAATGAGCCCATAAAGAAAATTGTCATATTATTTTCTAGAGAAACTATCAAAAGGAATACCAAAAAAGACATTGGAAAAAATGGTTGAAGTTCTTCATAGAGGGAAATAGCCAAAAGAAAAACTACTCATGTAGTTGACCCCATTTGGTTGAGAGGAGATTAAGTACAACTTAACTATAGAAGAAAATATGTGGTTTACATAATTGTGGTACTAGATTATTAATAGAGGGATTCCAAACCCCAAAATTAAATATTAATAATAAGTAAGAAATTTAGAATATATCACATGTTTAACACTGAGTGGAAAACATGAAAAAAAGAAACATTTCAATTTTTGGGATGTATACTCAGGTGTACAACCCAACAAATAATGCTTTGAAAAATCAAAAGAGGAAAATTAATTGTTAGTAGAAACAATGATCTTAGTCCTAACATCATTTACATCACTTTCAATATCTATACTTGAACTTAAAATAGCAACAAGATTTGAGATAGCAAAAGAAAGCTTTGGTGAAATACTTGCTTTTGTAGGAGAGTTAAATCCAATAGTTAAATTCTCTATCATGATTGATATTATAGCAACAATCTTTACCATTAGCTATAGCCCACTTGTAAGTTTTATTCTTTGAGTTACTAATATTCTTGTTAAAAAGAAAAAGTTTATCTTACAAGTTATCTTATCAATATCATTATTAAATAGATACTTTAGTGTATTATTAGAAAATTTGCTTTATTATGTCTGAAAAGTCAACTACGGACAACGAAGCAATCAAGTAATACAAACTAACTTTTTGAGCTATGTAGCATACAAATTCTACCAATTGCTTTCTATCAAAAGTTTGAAAGTTTAGGGCCTGATGATTTTTGATTTTCCAAGGGCCAAATGATTTTCCAGTTTTATAAAGTTGAGTTATATTTTGTGCATTCCAATGGGCAATGTTTGAGTGAAATTTCCATTTCAATTTCATAACCTTTAGTTTTCTGATTTAAGTCATTGCTAACCATCTAACATTGAAAGATATCTATCAAGTCACTGAGAACATGGTGGATATATCAGAGATGTTAGAAATTATGACATGGAAGATAGGTTTGAAGGGAAATGCTATTGGGAAGTTAATGACATTGAAACAGTATTTGGTGTTAATGGCTTCTTTTTCTGGGAAAAGAAAGATGAAATTCAATTGTTTTGTTACACAGAGGGTTGTCACTTGGCTATATATTTGGTAATTTTTCAATGCAACATGTTGGCTACATGTCTTGGGGTATACAATAAGGAGTATGTCACAAATGCATTAATTGGAATATGCAATAAGAGGTTACATTTACGAAACATTGCAAAAAATTTTAAGTTACCAAGAACTTATGAATATGAAAGAAATTGGATTTAACTTTAATGATTGATAATTATCTATGAATGTAATTATTAAGTTTGATCCAAAGAGGTATGCTAAAAGATATGCTCTTTCTTATTATTGTGATTATTTTTTATTATGTTAAAAATGTGGCAAATGAGCTTATTACAAGGCACTTTCTATATACATTTATAGTTTTGCTATTAATAACATCAACGATGAGCCACTCTATTAACATCAATGATGAGGATACATAGACTATCATTCAAAACTCATGAATTCTTGCTAGACTTAATTGTATTCCAATGTAGGCTTGTATGTATACTAGTAGAAAATGATAGACATGGTTGATGTTCTCTTAGTCTTATCTTGTCGTTAATTTTTAAAGCACATGGTTAAGACAAGCCAAGAAATACATTCATTATATTAACACAGAGGTAAATGTAAATGGGATAAAATTGGTTTTTTTATTTTTATTTATTTTTTAAATATGCCTAGAATAAGCTAGTGTATTTAAGGTCTTGGTACCTTATTTAGTAGAATGAATTACAATTTATTCCTAAATATTAAAATTTTTAAAGCTTAAAATTTTGGATAAAAATTTTAGGATACTTAAAATTTTGGATTTTGGATACTTAAAATTTTAAGTAAGATCTCGTGCTACTAAAGAAAAGATGGAAAGACAGAGAGATAGATCAAGAAAAGCTCAAATGGAAAAGCAAAGCAACTACATAAAACGTTTTTGGGGAATCTCACCCCTCTTCAGTATGTTTACAGAACTAATGCTTGTGATTTGAGCAACAAGTGCAAGATGAGAATTTATAGAGTCCTAACTTCTAGAATTAGGGAAATCGTTATATCCTAAAATTAGAACATACCCCGCTCGTTCAAGCCAAGCTGGGGGTGGGACCACTACACTTGAATTTGTTCTTGACGAAAAAGAAACGAAGCTTTCGAGGGTTCCTCCAACATGTAATGGTGTATGAAATGATGTTCTGAAGATTCGGATCTTTGTGGTGAAGTTGAGCAAGTATAGGATTTAGGAGGGTCCTCAAGTTCAAGAATTTAGTGGAAGGACTAAAATCCAATTTAAAGACAAGAGGGGTCTGTTTCCTATTGGGAACATCATGGCGTTGATGAAGCCGTTCCAGAAGATGTCGTTTGGAGCAAGAAGGAACAAGGTTGAAGCAATGAGCCAAGAAGCAAGAAGGATATCCTCGAGCACAAAGTCGTCGGAAGAGCTGTTTACGAATCTGCTAAAGATCATCGTGGCAGGATTCTCTGATGAGGTATCACTTGAGCTTAGCAACAATAAAGGCTTTCTTTTGATGGCGTGGATGCCAAAAGGAGAAAGGGATGTATTGATAAGCATTTAAGGATTTTTGATAACACTTAGTAGAAAGAATACAAGTGTTAACAAAGTTAGAACCCTTGAAGAAGGAAACATCCAAAATGTTTGCTGAGGAACTGGAAACCGATGGCGTAATATTGATGGTAGGATAGAAAGAACTGTACCAATCAAGTAACTAGGAGAGGGAATCCTGTGAACCGCTCCAAATGCCAAAGGCATCATCAATGTATCTTTTGAAGTAGAGAAGATGCTCGAAGCTTGGTGTAGAGAATATTAGCTTCTTTAAATGGTACAGAAATAGGCAAGCGTAGACAACTGCAAAGTTGCTACCCATGGCAATGTCTCAAATCTGTTTGTAGAAGACTCCATTGAACTCCAAGAAGTGTTCTGGAAGGACCAGGGAGGCAAGCTCCATGATAGCATTGATGTAGAAAACCTACAAATCGAAAGGGTTATCCTGAAAATATAACTCAACCATAGCACAAAGAACGGCAAGGCCTTAATCCGTGGAAATGCTAGGATAGAAAGATTCTACATCAAAAGTGAAAAAAAATACATTTTGAGGTAGGACTCTGGAGTGAAGGTCAAGGATCAAAGTTGATAAGTCTAAAAGATGATATCGTTAAGAATAGAGGATGGGGAAGAGCAGGTAGTGGAGCAGGCGAGAGGTAGGCTCAAGAAAATAGCATGAATAGGAGCAGATGGGGCAACCAACAAAAATAGGTTTATAGATTTTTGGGATCAGGTAGAAAGTACAAGGTTTGAAATCTCAGACTTTCAAAAGGGAATCCTGAAAATTAGAAAATTAAAAAATTTCTAAAAATTTTTAAAATTGTAAGCTCTAAAAAATTTTAAGCTAAAAATTTTAAGCTCTAAAAATTTTAATATTTAGGAATAAATTATAATTCATTCTACTAAATAAGGTACCAAGACCCTAAATACACTAGCTTATTTTAGGCATATTGAAAAAATAAATAAAAATAAATAAAAAACCAATTTCATCCCATTTACATTTACCTTAGTGTTAATATAATGAATGTATTTCTTGGCTTGTCTTAAGCATGTACTTTAATAACTTGAATTAATGACAAGATAAGACTAAGAGGACATCAACCATAAGAGGACATCAACCATGTCTATCATTTTTACTAGTATACATACAAGCCTACATTGGAATACAATTAAGTCTAGCAAGAGTTCATGAGTTTTAAATGGTAGTCTATGTATCCTCATCATTGATGTTAATAGAGTGGCTCATCGTTGATGTTATTAATAGCAAAACTATAAATGTATATAGAAAGTGCCTCGTAATAAGCTTATTTGCCACATTTTTAACATAATAAAAAATAATCACAATAATAAGAAAGAGCATATCTTTTAGCATACCTCTTTGGATCAAACTTAATAAGTACATTCATAGATAATTATCAATCATTAAAGTTAAATTCAATTTCTTTCATATTCATAAGTTCTTGGTAACTTAAAATTTTTTGCAATGTTTCGTAAATTAATGCATTTGTGACAAACTCCTTATTGTATACCCCATGACATGTAGCCAACATGTTGCATTGAAAAATTACCATATATAGCCAAGTGACAACCCTTTGTGTAACAAAACAATTGAAGTTCATCCTTCTTTTTCCAGAAAAAGAAGCCATTAACACCAAATACTGTTTCAACGTCATTAACTTCCCAATAGCATTTCCCTTCAAACTTATCTTCCATGTCATAATTTCTAACATATCTGGCATATCCACAATGTTCTCAGCGACTTGATAGATATCTTTCAATGTTATATGGTCAGAAAGGACTAAAATTAGAAAACTAAAGGTTATAAAATTGAAATGGAAATTTCACTCAAACATTACCCATTGAAACGCACAAAATATAACTCAACTTTATAAAACTGGAAAATCATTCGGCCCTTGAAAAATCAGAAATCATCAGCCCTAAACTTTCAGACTTTTGATAGAAAGCAATTGGTAGAATTTGTATGCTGCATAGCTCAAAAAAGTTAGTTTGTATTACTTGATTACTTCGCTGTCCGTAGTTGACCTTCCAAACAAAATAAAGCAAACAAGGCCCTTTTGTTAAGATTGGTAGTTGGCCTTTTGGGCAAAATGAAGCAAAGAAACGTATTCACCTAAAAGACACCGAAAATACCACGTCGTGGCATGATGCTGTTGACACACAAAACATTAGCACGGTATCCAGCAAAAATTCTGTGGAGTTAACTAACTAAAATAAAAACTAGTTGTAGCATTTAGATTTAAAGGAATGCGTTGGTTTGCGGATGAATTCTGCTCTATCAACCGTTCATTCCCTAATGAAGGATTATCCATACAAATGACTGACCTCTTTCTAAATTAAGAATTAACCAACTGCAAATGCTAAACTATGATTCATTTCTTCATCCTTATTAAGCAAAACACGTTAAGGAACCATTTAAAAAATAAAAACTATCTCAATCACCCATAATCCTATTTCAAAATTCATAAATTGGAAGACATTAATAAAAGCCACATAAAATAAAACACTAATTCAACCACAATACAGATCAAAAAATACAAGACACTATCTTTCACAGCTGAAACTGGATGTTTTGGGGCATTGCATATTTCAGTTCACAAACCCATATGAAGACACATTTTGTTTTGCAGATCATATACCTATAAAATTAAGAAAAATATGTCTTACAAAGTCAAAAGATGGCAAAAAAACTATGGACTTGTATTTATATAACCCTCCTCACCCAAGGTATGGATTGCATCACCTGCATTGATATGCTATTGCCTACAAAAACATTACTCAGTCCCCAAACTGACAATCACTTGAACCGCCATTCTCCAAAATATATCCATGAACAACAATCACTTATTGAACATAAACCACCAACCACATCTTCAAAGCTCAAATTCAAATAAAAATTATTAAATCATAAAAGGGGATCTGGCTGGCATATCTCTCACTGAAAGGATCAGGGAAAACAAAATCAAAACAAATGGCATAGCAAGAACGCCCAAAAAAATCACTAACATATCATTCAACACAAACATATCTTATCATTCAACAGCCCACGTTCCAAATTAAATCTCACATATCTCAAATGCAGGAAATTAAATGCACCATAACTAATGCACGAAATTAAATGCACCGTAACTAAGGACAGATAAACACAGAACCAAAATAGAAACAGAACCTCCATCTTGCCAAGCTTAAGCACAAAAAAGGACTAACATCATTCATTCCTCCCAGCCACAATTCATGAATTATGTCAAAATCTATCACGAATGTAAATTAAAAGGGATATAGAAAATTGGACAGACCTGCTTGGTCTTATAGCCTAGGCGCCTAGCCTTGTCAGGCCTAGTGGGTCTAGAAACCCTAACAATACCAGGAAGCTGTCGATATTCCCAGCACCTCACTCTGCAGAAATCTCATAACATCCGACTGCTTTTTCTTCCATAGTTCTTCAACATACTTGTAAGCCCCTGCATAAAAGAAAAATATATGTTTTTAAGAAGAATTCAGCAATGTCAAAAAAAATGTAGGCATCAAAATAGAAGTTTTAATCAAATTCATCTACAAAGACATAAGTACATAACTATCGTCGATTTTTAAACCTCAGCATAAGGGGGAAAAACAGAAAACCACAACGCATAATCCAAGACTTGTAATAATGTAATCATGTAGCAACATAAACAATGGCGCACAGAATGAAAACAATGGTTCTACGATTTGTGCGAGACAGACAGAAATTGCGGAGTAAATTCAGAAAATAACGAAAGCCTTAAAACCTCTGAAGATACTCTGCATCACTGCTCTAACAGCACTAATCAAGAACTGCAGAGCATTTCAGGTAAAGAAAACTTACCCTTGTTACTGAGACGAAACTTTGCTCTGTGCCCTCTCTACACACTGTTTCTTGAATTCATTTCCAGAGGGTTTATTGTTTGGGGGGGCCCAAAAAATAAGATTAAGTACATGATCAACATCTGAACATATTGATGCCCTCTCTACACACTGTTTCTTGAATTCATTTCCAGAGGGTTTATTGTTTGGGGGGACCCAAAAAATAAGATTAAGTACATGATCAACATCTGAACATATTGATGGTTAAATAGGGAAAAGAACAATGTCAAATGCAGATGTTGAAAGAAAACATCTTGATATATAATCGTTGACAGGGTGTGGGAGTACATTCCAAAGAGCAACCTCATGTTAGGAATCAATAAGAACTGCAAGTTAATAAGACTAGGGGAATAATAGAGAGCTAAAAATGTTCAAAATTATGATGAGACACTCGCATGTAGAAGATCAAGATGGGTAAGAGTGCATGAATTGGTGTATCTGCTCCAAGGCTGCAAACAATAAAACAACTGATTAGTATCCAACTTTAACTTAGAAGTGTGAGATATAATTTGGAAATGCATGAGATATAATTTGGAAATGCATAACGCAAAAAATTTGAAATTTTTCCATAATAGTTAAATGGTTAGAGTTAGACAAATTAGTGCATATGTGCTTCCATATATAGTAAAGAACAAGAGGCCTAATAATTTTCCAAAGAAACCGAAGGTCAGCAAAGGGGGTGGCCAGAAGGCTTCCTCATAGGAAAACTTGCACAAAAGGAATCTTTAGAAACCCACTCCCATGAAGACTGAGCGAAGGAGCAACGTGGACAAATTTATCAGGACCTCCATAGAGAGGGCAAATAAGGTTTGGAATCCCAAGGTATTCATGACGTTTGAAGAAAGCACCAAAGAAATTGTTTAATTTTTGAAAGAGTTGGAAGGTTCCAAACTGGTGAGAAGAGGGAGAGCCAAAACTGTTCAGACTCTTCTTTGTGCCATGATCTATTGCAGCGATTAACAATCATAGAGGAATCATGCAAGAGCCAAAACTGTTCAAACTCTTCTTTGTGCCATGATCTATTGCAGCGATTAACAATCATAGAGGAATCATGCAACAACCGACCCGAGGGTTTATGGATGCAAGACTTTGCTGTTAGGGTTTACAACTATCAACTTTTGGAACAATGAAGTTAAAAGTTAAAAACACAACGGGGCAATAAATTGAGGAAATGAGAACGTTGTTACTTCAAATACAGCATGGGTTATCGTTACCGGTTATTTGGAAGTTCAACAATGAATAAGGAATATTAATTTGTGGGAAGATTTCAACTTTTTCCACTATTTGTTTTTGTATTATTTTATCTTTATCTTTACATAGAGTTTTCTCCTTCTTAAAAAAAAAACATTAAAAAAAAAACCTTTACTAAAAAGTGAAAATCCATTGGGGTACTTGTGGATAAGGGCAAAGCCTAATCTTTTCTTATCGAGAAGGGAGGGTTTTAGAATTGGTTGTTAGGATGCAAACTAGAAAAGGCATCCCAAAACCATTGGGCCTTTTCTTTAGACTCTCTCTTCAATGATGTAAGGTACTTTGAATTTTCTTAATATTATTATTCATTTTCTTGGGGTCTAACACCCCATTGTTATTCTAACCTTCAAAGTCTATAATTCTAATGATTTACATTTGTTTTGAATTGTGTATATAACATTAATATCTCTTTCATATATAACCTTACTACTCATCAAACCCATGTAGGCTTATCCTAGTCAACATACAATAGATAAAGCCATTCTAAAAGCATTGTCAACCCAATGCCTCAAACACTCACACAACTATCATTGCCAAATTCATCTACTACATCTTTTCCTCAAAACTCAATCATGGAGGAGATCCATTGGTTTGAGTTGAGTGCATTTTTGTTTTACCATTTCTTTTTTGCAATTTCTTATAATTTTTTAATTCTTGAATATTTTTCTAGTTATTTGATATTTGCTAATTCTTCATACATTTTCCATTTCTTATAAATTTCTACTTTCTTTTATGATTTTACAATTTCTTTGAGTCATTTTGTAAATTTCTATTAATAAAGTTACCAATTTTGTGCAGGGATAAACTTTGTTATTGAAATTATCTTTTATACTCTCAAATTATTGAAAGAGTAAGTATGCATAACATTGAGACCACAACATTTACTCTTTGCTATTCAAGCTCTACAAATTTCGTTAATAGCTACTAATAAGAATGACTTTGCTAAGTTTTGGTGATTCTAGAAATATTTATAATATGCTTAGAATATCATTTTTATGTACTTACAACTCTTTTTGTGCCCTAACCACCATAGAACAGATTTTCCTTTTGTTCAAAAAAAAAAAAAACATTCATCCCTTCATTTCTATTAATAATAAGTCCTTATTATGGGAATAATATGATCCTTATCACATTTAAAACAAAAATTACCATGATCACCTACCTTGAAAGAAGAAAAAAGGACAGAGAATTGGATGAGGGTGTGGTATCAAGTAGATTTGTTCATTCTTTGGTATCAACCTTGGGTCCCATTGGCTCCATGTTGCTACATTACCACTTATATCGTTAACTATTCTTGGGAAATATTATTTAAGCAACAATGTTACCTTGTGACAAATTAAATAATTAATTAATTTCTAAAGAAACTATTCTCATGATATCATTGAAAAAACATGTGATTCATGCTTTAAAGTACTTCTCTAATGGGATTAGTATTAGTTATGAAATAAGAAAGATGTGACCTATGCTTGAAGGTTCTCCTCTAACTCATGGTCAAGGTCCATTACACAAAATTAATGATGAATAAATTAATTCTAATAATTGTAATGTTAGCCTCCTAATCTTTCCTTGTTGAATGGTGTTGCTTCAACATGATGGTTGGTCTCATGGTAGTAGGCCCAAGATGATGCAATGTGATATCACAACAAGAGGTATCAACTTGGTTTGGATTCTTGACAAATAGTTATGAATGATCATTTTAATCATGCTCTACATATAGAATCCATTGTAACTATGGTGAGGCATCTCACGTTTTGCTTCGATAGTTTCTTTTAACTTCGTTTCACCTCATTGTTATATTTCAATTATGAATTTGATGGTTTTGTGTAACATAGTGTACAATTTTGGCAACAATAGTTGTATACACGTGTGTTTGAATAAAGAAATGATTCACCTTGAATTCCTTAAGTAGCCATAGACACTTAAAGAAGTGTTTATACAAAGGCATTGAGGGTAGGGGCCTACATTAGGGAGGACGCACTTGTATAACTTTTGGGAAACATGTCCAAGAACCAATATGGTACACTTCTAAGCATCATGAGCAACTAAGCTATCTTCATGCATCATTATGATCTTGACTTCTCTTATAACTTTTGTTGCATTCTACTAAAGCCTCATTAATTCTCCTATTTTTCAGCTAATACAACATGAGTTTGATCATTTTAAATCTTTTTATCCGTTGTCAAGACACATCCTCTGGTCTAGTAACCCTTAGAAAGCTTTGGGATGCCTAGAATATGCAAAAACAATTAAATTTCGAAGAAAAACTAAATAAAAGTGTTGACTTAGCACTCATGATATGGTAACTACGATGTCCTACAACCTATGAACACAATCAATAGCGAATAAAAACAATGAATTTAACTATAGTTACATCAGTTTGAACCATTCCTCGCACTGAAGAAAGTTTCCCAAGTGCCTGTAAACCAGCCCTATGAAGAAATATGCAACAAAACCTCTTTTTAGAATTGACATTCATCATTCCAAAGGGCGAGAGATTAATAAAAAAAAGCTCTTAATCTCTTTCTAGATACACAAAACATTATATTGCAGCTTGCATGGCATTTCCTGCAACCTCTCCCCTCATGGCTGCTTATTTTCCAGAGCCTCTGTAGTACCGGCAGACTTGCTGATAACAAAAATAACCAATGCTTTTAGAAAGAGACACGGATAACCAATGCTTTTAGAAAGAGACACGGATAACAGGGCAAGAAGTAACAATGATAGAAATTTTAAAACACTTTATACCAAAAGCAAATTACTTACCTGAAAGACAAGGATACCTATGAGAGACTCCAATGTGAACAAGATGAAACCAATGAGGTAGAATATCTGATGTAACAATATACATTATGAAAATACACATTATGCATGGACCACGTAAAAGAATTTTAGTAAAAGGACCAGAAAAGTTTGTTCCACTTACTCCAACTGCGAGGTGGCCAGACAAAACATCTACAGTAGGAAGGATACCACTGTCATAATCACACAACATAAGTCGTCAAACATATGAGCTGTAAAACCCAAGTTTACTTCAGAGTCTGAATGAAGGAAATATAAGCGTGAAAGAACTGTCCAAAGGAACTTTATTTTCATTATTCTTACAAAGATTTTGTTACCAGACAAAACATTCAGTTCAAATGAATAAAATGTAACTGTTATTTCTACAAGTAAAACAGATCAATGTGAAGCTTACTTTAATGGTTTCCCTTTAAAGACAACTGGAGGAGCCACCGCAGCAAAAACAACAAAAGCAATGTGGAGCTGCAGATAGCAAAGACGTAGAAAATTCTAGATTTCATTAACATTTATAAACATAACAAAGGAGATCCTGGAAGCAAGAAATTCCAATAGCATACAGAGTTAAACAAGAAAAAGCGCTCATAAGTGCACTATCAGTTCTGCATATATCCGGAACATCAATTATTTGTTAGGCAAATTCAATGAAATTTGGAACTATTTTTGTGTCAATGCTAAACAATGCAAATACCTCATAACATTATAAAGGGGTCGATACCACAGCACATGAGCCCCAAGGCATCCTGCAATGGCATAGAAGATTGAAAGCAACCAGATTTGTACTCCTACAGATAAAAGCAAATAGAGCTTTAGATATTAGTTGATTGCAAACAAGTCTCCATCGAAATAAATATTTTTTGTAAATATAAATATAAATATGCTGACCGTAGCCTCCAATCCATGCCACAGTCAACGCAATAAAGTTCCATAATCGGCATAAACAAACACCTGTACAAACCAAGAAAAGAGTATCATGACAAGAAATCTTTCAAACAGAGTTGCTTATCATAAATCCATTATGTTTGTCAACCAGAAGGCAATTCAAAAAGGTATTCTGCCTAGCCAGGTGGAAAAGGCCGTACACTGCATCCTCTGCAAATGGGTATGAATCTCTTGTTGTATATCATGATGAATAATTGGGAAAAATGGTGGCCAATTTTTAACTGCTTATCACAATTCCAGCCATAAATGGGACAAAAATAAGAACCATTAGATTTACCAAGGTGTCCAAAAAGGGAACTACCCTGAAAAGGTATCATTAAAAGTTACCCCTTCCTGCAGCTTCTTCCTCTCTTTCAATTCCTAAATTTTACCAAAAAAAACATAAAATGAAATCAGACCACGTATATGAGATGGAAAAGTTATCAAAAGCAAAGAAGGATATAATGTATGCATATAAAAAACACCAATTTTAAAACAAAAAGAAACATATGCAACCATTAAACAGTACAGTATAAGTGATTCCAATCATTTTGCAAGTATCTCAATTGTCATACTAGTAGGCTTCATCTCTTCATATAAATAGTGTACCACTATCGTGTAATACATTATACATAACTACATTTTTATATCATTGAACCATGTCAAATGCTTCTAATCGTTAACATTGATATGCAGAAGAATAGTAAACCACTATCATTATTTGAGTTTTTGGATATTGTATTAAAATATCTGTCTACACCTTTGTTTAACCAATAGAGCTATTAGTCAACATCATGGTGCCTTTATCCCAACAAATAGACTAACTTGCAACAAGACCATTAGCAATTTATCGAATAGCGTGAAAACTGCTATACTAAGAAATGCTCCTTCAATCTCTTAGTTATTACTCAAATGGTTTTAATAAAAAAAAGGATCATCACCTAGAGCCGTAGTGCTCATCCCAACAATTGTGGTCTTGGTAGGGTTGATAGATGAGCAAAAGTCCAATATCTTCAACCTACTTATTTGCAATTGGTAGTCGAAGTTTCGCCATTGAAAGCCTATTTGCTTGATCTTATTCTCCTTCAACCTACCTTAAAAAGAGATAAGGCCTTAGAGTAGTTGTAGGCCAAATAATAATAGCTAAAGATGGAGAAGAAGAGGGTCACATGAGATGCACCCTTATCTGATGTTATGCTAAACAATACAAACAAGAACCTTGCTTGAGTGCATGGGAAAAACAAAGACCTAACCAAGCAGAACTGAAGATTGCTTAAGGTTGAGAAGCAAAAAAGAACAATTAGAAGAATACCTTAAGCACTAGCAAGAGCAGTTATCCAAAGTGCATGTGGACCTTAGAAAATCAACAACAGAGAACAATAATCTTTTAATGAAAGAGGTACACGCGATAAGATAGTAATCGACTATTGAGATCGCTACCTAGAAGAATGAGATCTTGAAGCATGAGAAAGTCAAAAACCACTATAGGAACCAAGTTGGCATGTAAAAGGAAATTAATCAAAAAGAAATCTAACTTACTAAGTCATAAGGGATGACTGTCCCCTATGCCCAGCCATATGAATCACAAGCATGTATGTGCAATCCAATCGAATTTCATGGATGGGGCTAGTGTGGTATCTAGATCATTAAGTTTTGATTGCAAGTTATTGTATTCTCACTTGGACTAGTTGTAGTTCTTATCACATATGGTTTAGTCGAAAGTGAGGCATATGATTATTGATGTTGTGCAACTATGGCTAAGCTATATGAAAATATGACAATTAATTATTTAATTAATCTAACCAATAATAAGAAGATAAATCCTAAGTTGGCTTTAAGGGTGATGAGTGTCCATTCCCAATCCTAAACTCACATACCCATTGCTAGAATTACCAAGTGTTATGCTACTGAGCAAACCATGTAATAACACTATTTACATTACCAAGTGTTATGCTACTGGGTGAACCAAGTAATAACACTACTGGGATTAACAAGTGAATACGTGTTTCCATTTGAAACTGGTTGCACTCATTCTACCAATTAATTAATATGCATGAAATGTAAATATTAACCAAGTACATGGAAAGTAAATTATATTAAGATAAAATCTATTCTAACTCAAAGTGCTACAATGAATATGAATCAATCTTAATCTTATTATCGTTCATGAAATGTGTCTAGGTACAATGCCACTCGAATAAGTCATTGTACAATTAACTCAAATCTACATTGCAGGCACTCATTGACTATTTGCTAAGATTTATGAAGAAAATTGCAAGAGTTTGGCTACACTATTATGGTGGTAAATACATGGTAGATGCTTACATATTTATACAAAAATAAGGAGATTATGTCAACACATATGTGTTGGCGTATCTCATGCTACCTCAACAAGGTTGTGTTGATGGGGATGCATCAATCCAACTACATTATAGCAAATGCAATGTAGCATCACTGATGTAGCAACCAACTGAGATGTATCAATGGGGATGTGATGTAGCATCTATGATGTAATAACCAACTGATATGTATCAATGGAAATGCGATGTAGCAACTACAATATAGCAAATGCAATGTAGCATATGTGATATTGCAACCAAATGATGCTTCATCACTAAGGCGAAGATGAATAAAACCTTCCTATAGCTCTAAGGTGACACATGAAAGCCTATCTTTGATGGACTAAATACATACAAGAAAGCTAAAATTCATATGAAGGAGCTTCAAATTAAGAATATAACCAAGTGCATAGGGCTTGTAAATCTTCATTATGCGAATCTGGCAATGCTTACTACTAGGATTAGAGTTAAAGAAGTAGATGGTTAGCTTGTACTTATTTTATGAGAATAAGTTCAAGCTTAACAAAGAGATAAAGAAAAAGTTGAAGATAGCCAATGTAGAGTTTGAGGTTCTCAAGACCAAATTTGAAGATTAGTAATCAATCATAGAGAACATGGCCAAATGCATAAGTGACTACTAGGAGCTAAAGAACACTATCAAGGCGTTCAATATCAAATGAAAGTAATTTGTTGCATGCTTTGTCAACACTCATAAAATGTTTCCTATCTTACCTCATCCTTGGGATGTGCTAACAATAACAACTCTAGGCAAAGCAGTCTAGACCATTAACAATCATGGGACAAGGGAAGAGAATATGAGCATCCTTCCTGATGCATTTCAATTGAAATTAGCAATAGTAGTAGTAGTAGGATAACTACAACCCACATCAAGGTATGAGGAGCTATTGCTAGAATCGCAACAGTCGCCATCCCTTAGCATCACTTGAGGCATATGCCTTGATTCATTTATTTTATATACTAGCAAAATGTCAAATTTGTTAATGTGTATAATTTTATCTAAGTTAAATTATAACTTCTCAAATAGTTTTGGTAATATAACACTCAAGCCAATTAGTTAGTTAGTTAGTCTTATTATACTTTTTCAATTTTCTAAATAGCTTGATTTCAATTTTGCTAACTTGATGAAAGGTTTTTAGTCAATTATTTGGGTATGATGAACATTGATTTGAGGGGTCATGTCAATGCATCAACATCAATGTAAGCTCTCCTTCGTCAATACATCAGCTTTGATGCAAGTGCAATAAATGCCTATACAAGTGCATGTACCCACCACATTTATGTTCTCCTTGCCATACTATGTCAGTTTGTTCCCATAGGAGTTAGAATTTTCTCATCTAATGCTCGTAGTGTGGATCGAAGAGATTATCTAGAATTTTACTTGGATGTTAATGTACGTAAATACATTGGCATGATGGAAATAAAATCAAGATTCATTCTTATTTTAATTTCTTTTAATCATAATTTACTTTAAGTATTCTTACTATTTCAAGTACTTAGTTAAATATTTTGTTGCATCACACTTAAGTAAATCTGCATATGTATGATAAACTTCGATCATAAACATACTACCATTTGGTAATCCCAACAATGTATCACATAGTACACCCAGTAGTGAATACTTGGTAATCCAGTAGCATTGGTACATGTTCAAGATGTATATGGCAAGTCGAAATTGGATGCTTTGTGGGTAGGCTATAATAGATTTCTTTTCTACACTTAGATTAAAGAGATTAATATTTTAATGATTTTAATATTTTTAATATTTTAATAATCAAACCTTGATCATGTACCTTAGTCATATTTAACTATATGACTTGAGCTCACACAAGTGTAATTGGGAAGACAAAGATCAATGACTTGACACTTAACTATCTAAGGATTTCAACTAGTCTCAGTCCACGAAATTTGATCATATTGTGTGTGAATACTTGTGATCTATATGGTTAGGTGTAGAATCTACTTTACCACTCATTAAAAATAAAAAAATTCATACCAAATCTCTTTTTTCTTTTTTTACTATATTTACTCCCCAAACATATAGTAAAATAACAACTTTATACAAATATCAAAAGTAAGCCTAACATCCTGACTTTCCTTTATAAGAGCAAGTTGGGGGGAGTGGGTAGAGAAATTATAATATAAGTAGTATTAGATGGTTCATCTAAAGTGTTGCCTATTAGCTATGACACCATTCAAAAGTGAAGAGTAAGTCAACCACCTTTAGCTTTCCTATATAAGAGCATGGGGGATGGGTGGATGGGGGGTTGTTATATGTATTGCATATAGAAAGTATTTCATCTTTTTAGTTTCTTATATGAGTGTTACTTTTTAGTTGTGACATCATTCAAAAGTGAAGACTCATTTTTCCTTCTTCTTTTTTGAGTGTCATGTTGCTCAGCATGCTTGGAAATGGACATCTAAAATTTATAACAACTTTCAACTAAGCATCCATGAAGTCATTCTTTGGGATCAACCTAGTTGTATAGGTCTTGGCCTCATAACGCTAAGTTAAAGGTTCAATTCTACTAGGTAGTGCTAAGTTATAAAGTTCTATAAATCTTGGGTTGTACCTATGTTTTAATTATTTTAGGTTCCAACATCCTCCTCCCTCACCTCCCCCCAACACCCCCACCTCCCAAATTCTTGGGATCATCTTTGCATTTAAAAATGTATTCAACCGCTTGCTCTCTACTCTATTTGGAAGCCTTGGTGTGTAGTTGATTTAAGTTCGAGATCATTGATTTAAGGTTTAGGAGATCTATGGGTATGGTTTAGGTCACAATGAGATATATGATAACTAATGTTGTCGGGCCATTGCTACTCCTATTGAACATGGAGAAATGGAAATAGTTTCTAAGTCTAAGTAAAATAATAAACAAATCTATTCTAGCCTAAAGTGATGGATATGTGTTCCTGGTCTACTGTACACACCTTGGACTCATGCAGTCATCACTAGGGTTACTAAGTGGTATTACTACTGAGTGAATCATGCAATTCCACTACTAGGTTACCAAATGACTAGACTTAGTGCTCAAAACCAGTTGTATCCATACCGCTTACTTTCAACAGGTAAAAGTAAAGTGCTTGTAAAGTAAATGGTTAACTAGGGAAAACAGGAACAATTATTCTAAGTCAACAAAAAGAAAACTAAGTGGATGCTACAATGATGATAAGCAATCTCAATCTTTATTATAGGTCATGAACTATGTCCAAGTACAATTCACTCGAATAAAGACACAATACAATCACTCATCACCACACTATGGGCATACACTTCTAAGTGCTAAAGAATAAATTCATGAAAAAAAACTAAAAGAGTTTCGCTACTATGGAATGAAATCTATTACGGATTCATGCATCTAAGTGCTATATTTATAGGATAGCATGCATCCCACAATATAGCATATATGATGACGTAGCTAGTGCTACAATATTGGAGCTATGATATCATATATTGTAGTTGATACAAACTAACTTTATCATACCCCCACAACTAACTAAAAACTCATTCTCAAGTTAAAACAAAATGAGGATAGAGTTCCTTACAAAATTGGAAGGAAGATTTACATGACTAACTTAACTATATACATGACAATTCATGCTGCAGTGATGTTTTACAAAAATTGACACAAAACATGATAAGACAAACTTTTACAAAGCTTGATGTAGCTTATGTAATGCCTAATGGTGGTGGCTCCTCCATTAGTTGCTTGCCCTTGTCATCAGGCTTCTAGAACTTATATTTGTTAACTAGCACCTAAAGCTTCCTTCTTCCATTCTAGGCTCATGCACTAACCATGCTTGTTGTGCAATGTGTGATGGAGCTGGTACATCCCATGGACATGGTAGTTGCAAAAACATTTGATTGGCCTAACATACCATGTCACAAATTGCCTTCTCTCTTCTTCAAATGTCGTGGCCTTGGTTTGTAACTCATGATAATCAAATAATCTTTTGGGTGGGTTTTCTACAATATATTTTGTCCTTGGTAGCTAGCCTTAGCCACTTCTAATTTAGAGTTTGCCATCTAAAGCTCCTATAGAGCATCTTTTCGATCCACAAACTCTTTTTCATACAATGCGTACATGGCTGATACTTACTACTTCAGTTCATTTCTAAGCCTACCAACTATCAACATGACTAGGTTAGCATATCAAAGGTTAGCTAATCCCATGTATTCTTTTAGATCTTCTATATGCAGGTCTTTATTCTTGATCTTCGCTTGGTGGACATGAGCATAGCTATCTAGGATGGGCTACTAGTCTAGATTTTATACTAATATGGAATTGATATGGGCTTTAGCCATTTGGATCTCCTTCTCATTAATTTATTTATACATGCCCACGTGATCATGGAAATGTTCCTTAAGTCTTTTATGCTTCTTAGCTTAATTCTACCATGCATTGATTTCAATAGCAATTTTTTTTCTAATTGTGTGCACCTCCTCCATTGAGAGGGTTCTATTCTTTCTTACTAAGCAACTCATATCCTAGTTGACTGTCATTAGTTATTCTCTTAACTAATGGATGCTCTCCTTAATAATGTTCTTCTACTTCTCTACACTAGTCAACCTTGTGTTGTCTATAGCAAGTTGCTTATTTTCCTCCTATGTTGCGATGAGTGCCTTAGCATGTGCATATGTCTGTGCTTCTACTAATGAGGCATTCCACACCACTTTCTCCTTCTTGTTCTCCATCTACTAATTTTGCACCATCAAGTAATTGATTTGTTCTATTCTAAATTTCTCTAGCTAGTGAAGCATAATATGTTATGTAGGATCTCTTCGTTCTATCCTTAGGGTTGTGAGCTCTTCTTGTAGTCTCTAAATTTCATGTTCTACATGCTCTATGCTAGTCTCTATCATGATCAACTTACCCTTAGTTGCTATTAACTCTGAATGCATTGTACTGGCATCACTTGGGATGTTGAAAAGAGTCATCATGACTTGCCCAATTTGCAGCAGTCAATCCAACACATCCTCATGGTCAGCAGGAGTCATTCAGGTACCAATTAGCATTTGAGCATCTGTAGCTCTAGTTAGATTTGCCAATGGTATAACTGGTACATTAAATAATTCTTTGATGTGATCCGTGATCACTTCTGGTACTCCTACTACATCTTGATGCTGCATAATCATGACCATGGCTTCTTCTCTAGTTTCAAGTACCACTTGGAATGATGTAGCATTTCCAGATATCTATTATGATCATTGGGCCTCTCCTCCTAACTGCAGTGATATTTGTCCACTGACAAGATCTACAAAATCTATGGGCTGAATGGCACTATCAATAACTCTATAGAGGTTGGCCTCCTCCCACGTTTCCTAGTTGATGATCTCTGCAATTTATTGTAGATGACTTATGGATGACCTGTAATCCTACGATGCTGGTGGTGGAACTTACTGTTGCTGTTGTTCTTACTGTTGATATTGCTATTGCTACTACTCTTACTATTGTTGTTGTTGCTGATCACTAGGTCCCACTTGCATTTATTATATGGTAGTTTATGTGGTTTCCCTAGCATTTATTTATTCTTCCACTTGATCTTTCTTTAGTGGTGCTACCTTAAGCATTTCAGCATATGAAGCATTATTAGCCTTCTTGAGGATGTCATTGGTGTACCCCCAGGATCCCAACATGTTTGCACAGCTTCCTAATTAAGGCAAAGGAATGGAAGTGTTAACTTACCTACCTTCTTTTTCTTGAACCATCTTTAGATTTCCATGAAGTAAATTTGTGTGAGGTTTGCATTATACTTTTTCAATAAGATCACACTTCCTTTGGCCACATATGTTGATAGTCTATTTAGTCTTTTTGTGGGAAATAGATGATATGTGCAATTTTGAAATAAATTCTTTCTTCTAGAGTTAACTCATTATACTCCTTGTTCTCTTTGCCATATATCCTTTTCAACCACAATTTTCTAGTGTTGGTATCAAATTTTGTGGACAAATGTGCTACTTTTACCCCTTCTTTGGGCACATTCAGGGCTTCAACCATCACTTTTACTAAATATGAAACTAAGACCCCCTCAATGTTGACTATAGCATCTTCTTATTTATTATGCCAAAATTGATAATTCTCCCCTAAATACCATTCTCTATTGATTGAAGGTATGAGTCATACTGGTGATGCTTGAAGTTACTACTTATAGAATACATTCTACAAACAGGCCAAAGTTCAGTTCCACGATCACTGTAGTTAGGAGCGATTTCTCTTGGATCGCTTGGAGGCAATCTAATGAAAGTGTGAGGTGTTTTCCTTGTGCTTTTGGTTCCTTTGCCTCCCCTTGGGCCAAATTTCCCGTAGCATGAGTTTCTTGATGGTGGCTAAAAGATTGAGCCTCTTGCTCTACATATTTTGCTTCTGAATCTTATTCTCTGGTTCAACCTCTTCCTTGGCCTTGTGGTCTTTTTCTTGCAGGTTGTGAGAGTCCTCTTGTTGCTCCTCTATTTGGGCCCATCAATAATCATTAAGGATTTAGGAATTATTAAAATGTTACTTCAATTTTTATAACTCCTTTCCCTTCTCATACCTTTAATTAGATCAAATTTTTAGCTTACTATGATATAGAGTTAGAAAAATTTTCAAAAATAAATCCAATAGGTCTTAATTTCCTTGTAACCCTTCACAGTTGCCTATTTTGCTCTTATTTATGACTTATAATGATTGGTATAGTTCATTAAGAGGATTATTTAAGTGTTTTTGGTGTTAATGTGATTGATTTTGGTTAAAAAATTTCAATTTTTCCTTCATACTTACCCTTATAATACCCTTTGGGCATTAGAAAATTCTAACTTTGATTTTTGCAATATCACACTAAGCACACCCCCATGACTAAGTTCAAAGCTCTATGATCAACAAGTTTCAAGAATCATGGAAATCAAAGCTATAAGTGTGGAGTTATCAGTGTTGGAAGTTGGGATGTCAAAGCTCAGAATTCGAAAGAAAAAATGGCAAAAAACTCCCTTGGCCTCAAAAGTACAAATGAAAAATTTCACTAAGTCCCCACATATTTATACTATTTGTGGGCTACGATATTGGAGATCTGATATCTTAGGGGCTTTGATATTGGAAATCTGATATCGAAGGTGAAATTTTAAAATTTTCTATTGAGTTTTGCGTGGAAAAAATTAGTCAGTTTGAATATTGAGAAGATATGAAGCATGTTTAAAGGGCCTTGGGCTAGGAATGATGCATATTTTCCAAAAATTTGTCATAAAGACTATAGAAAGAAGAAATCCCAAGCGAGGAAAGTTCATTAAGTGTTGATAAGATGGATAAGATGGGTAATGAATTCGTGTTGTTAGAACAGATGTGCTGAATCATAAGGAAAGATTTTATTGACATTTATTATTGTTGAAAGGCTCAAGATGATGTGAAAATGCTTATCAGGTATAAGATACAATAGTTATACAAGTGGGTCCTTCCCAAAGCAGGATCCAGTCCTTAATGTCCTTGTATAACCATGCCTAAAAGTATCCTTAGGCACTTAAGGAGTTGAATGTAACACATACCTATTTAGCAAAACACACATGTTAGTATCACCAAGTTGGAAAAATTACACTATGCTACACAAAACCACAAGTTATGATTATTCAAATAGTGAGATGAGATGACTTAGAAGGAATTATAGAAATTGGGATGTGAGGTGTCTTACCATAGGCATAATGAATTCTTGTGTTTTATTAGTGATTGAAGTAATCATTAGTCATTCTATTCAAGATTCAAACCAAGTTCATACCACATTCTAGTGACATTGCATTATCTCATCTCTTGGACTCACAACTGTAAGACTACCACTGTTGTAAGGAGTATTACCTCTTAATGTATTGTCCAAGGGAGGAGTTTATTCTTGGCATGCTTTATTATTTTTTTCAATTTTTGAGAAGCTACTTACCTTTAGGCATGGGTAACATGTCTTTACAATGGAACCCCCAAAAATGTTTTCTATGCATGAGCTTTATTTTTATTTATGTCAGCCTTACCAAAGGACTACCTTTAGGCATGGGTAACATGTCTTTCTAGTGACATGGTAAGGCATCACTTATTTTACTCTTACTCCCATTTTTCATTAGATCTACAAGGATATAATACAACCTAAGTAATAGGATAAGACTAATAGAAGTAATCCAAGAGAATCCACAAATCCCCTTGATGTCACACCCTTGATATCCCCACTTGGTTCTTTACTTGTATGTCTAGGCATAATTATCATAAGTTTATTCTTATTTGTATGATGGAAAAGAATACCATTATGGCCATGATAAGAACCTCTTATTAATGGAATGGATGGATGAATGTTGTGGTCTCATTATCCAAATAAACAACCCCTTATAACTTGATAGCATAGAAAAATATTAACCTTATTGGACTACATCTTTCCTTATTCTTAATGTGTCTATTAGGCATCAAAATTATTTACAAAGAAATTGAAAACAGAGTATGAAAAAGATGAAAAACATAGTAAAATTTGGAAAAAGATGTATAGAAGGAAAAATTTCAATGAATGAAAAATCATTGAAGAATTAAAAAATATTAAAGAATATAAAAAATTTCAGAAATGAAAAAGTATAAAAGAATGAGAAAATGTCAAAGAATGTGAAAGAATGAAAAGAAAATGAAAAATTCAGTAAAGTACCTATGGGTCCAGATTGACACCCCCACAACTATCATTAAGATCACTCAAATAAAAGAAAGAACAAGTATAAGAATTGTGGGTAGATTGGGTAGATTCCTGAGAATGTTTATGATAATATTTGACTTGTGGGATATTGACAAGGATGAGCTTATGTGAACAGGATGGATGATAGATATGTACAACACCACATGGATAAGTTGCTTGAACAATGTATGGTCCCTCCCAAAGTGTTTGAAATTTAGCTTTTTGGGGTAGATGATTAAGATTATAATAAAGGACCTTATTACCTAGTTGTATACTTACTCACCTTATCCATGTATCATGCCTAAGTTTAGAGTAATGTTTTTGGACTTCATTATTCTGAGTGCTACAAGCCTATTCGTGTCTAAAAGATTCAAATTCATGAGACGTTCTTTTTGGGCTAAGCTCATATCAAGGTTAAGTTCACTAATTGTAGCTAGAGTGTGGAGCTCTACCTAGATTAGGAGTGTTGGTAGCCTGCCATAAACTAACTCATATGGTAAGTATCCTATAGGTAATTTCCAGGATGTCCTATAAGCCCATGGAGCATCATTCAATTCAGTGCTCTAGTCCTTTCTAAACCTACTAACTATCCTAGTGAGTATGCTAGTAATTTTTCAGTNCAACCCTTTCCTCTGATAGCATAGGAGATAAGCCGAAAATACCAAAAAAATCACATACCTTAGACTTGCTTAACCATACACTGTGACAAATACAAGTAAGCCTGGGAAGACAACGAACGATTAACCCCAAGCATTTCTTGTGGTGTTAAGGCATTTAGTCTGCGGAGTTCGACCGAATCGCGCATGCACGCTCGTATTTGTATGGTGGAGTGTAGGGGTACCTCGCCACTCATCAGTAGCTATCTTTGTTGTACAGTCTTTTACTGCTGTTGCCTTTGCCCACTTTGTACAGTGGTCCGTAGTCACAATTATATATGCTTCTCCATTCAACATTGGTTGTATGAGCCCCATAAAATAAATTCCCCATATGCCAAAAGGTTCAAGTGGTTATATCCATTGTTGTGGCCCTTCATGTCTAGCCATAATTCCTCCATCTCTTTGGCATCGTGCACAAGATTATGCAAAAATGTGGGCATCGATGAACAAGGTAGCCCAAAAGTAGTGTGCCATCATCAAATTGAGTGTTGTTCTGCACCCCACATACTGGCCACCACATGGACCTTCATGGACTTCCTGTAAGACTCTCTATTGGTATCATTTTGGCACACACCATCTAAAAATTCCATTTGCACAAATCTTATACATATTATCATTGCTTTCCATGTATCTTTTAGCTCTATGAAGGAATTATTCTCTTTTTTTCTTACTCCAACTAGTAGGAAGCTCTTGTGTTGATAGATAGGTTAGATATTTTGCAGTCCATGGCTTCTTATTGAGCTTACAACCTATACTATTTTGGTAAATAGATCTTCATCAGAGAATCGATCTAATAAAGATTCTACTTGATCTTTGGAATCCCATTTCAGCCTTGATAGATGACCAACTACAATATTTTCTATTCCCTTTTTATCGATCATCATGATGTTAAACTCTTATAATATAACGAGCCATCTAATCACCCTAGGACTAACTATTGGTTTATTCATGATAAATCAGATCGCACTGTGATCAGTATGGACATAGATTTAGTACCCCATCATGTAATGTTTGAACTTCTCAAGTGCATACACCATAGCCATGAGTTCCTTTTTTGTTGTGATGTAGTTCAATTGTGCCTCAGTGATGCTACTACCGACACAGTGTATGTAATAAGGTCTCTTCTCATCATCTAGTTGTGTGAATACTACACCAAGCGCATAATTTAAAGCATCAGTCATGATGTGAAAAGGCCCAGACCAATTTGGAGCTTAAAGGACTAGTGTTTCAAAATGTTTCTACTTCAAAGCTTCAAATGTCTTTGTGCATGACTCTATCCATTCAAAGGGTGCATCCTTCTTAGTGAGTTCCACGAGCAGTTTTGCTATTTTCGAAAAATTTTGTATAAATCTTCTATAATATCCTATGTGGCCCAAGAATGATCTTACGTCCTTACTATCTATGGCCTTTGAGTGATATTCTATTTGACTCAAATCTGTTCAAGATCTACCTTTATGCCTTTCTGAGAGATTCAATGTCCCAACACTATACCATCCTGGACCATAAGGTGGATCTTCTACCAGTTAATCTTGAGATATGTTTCCACACATCTTTTTAGTACCTACTCTAACTAGTCTAATGCTCACTTGAAACCTAGCCCGCATGTTGAAAAATCATCCATAAACACCTCAACGTCATTCCAAATCTTCTTTTAGAAGATGCTTAGTACTAGTCTTTGGAATGTGGTTGGCACATTGCAAAAATCGAAGGGCATCTACTTGTAGGCAAATGTTCCCCATGGATTGGTGAACATTATTTTCTCCTGGTCTTCTGGTGCAATGCCAATATGATTGTATCTATTGTATCCATCTAGAAAACTGTAGTATTCATGTCCTACAATGGTGTCTAGGACTTGATCACCAAATGACAAGGGAAACTAATCTTTGAATGTAATAGCATTCAACATCTAGAAGTCAATGCAAACTCGCCATTTGCCCCCCTTCTTTGGAACAATTACTAAGGGACTAATCTATTCACTATCCATAATAGGATAGATGAATCCTGCCTTTGGTAATTTCTCCAACTCTTTCTTAACTACTTTCTTTAGTTTAGGATTAAGCCTTTGTTGAGATTGGCATTGTGATTTAACCACAAGATCAGTATATATTTGGTGTTGATAAATTTGAAGATCAATTCTTGTGATCTCATCATAAGACCATGGAAATGATGTGGACCATCTGTTAATCACCTCTATCAACTTCCTCTTTTGTTCTTCTTTCAAATTGGTGTTGATTATTACTAGCTTCTTACTGTTTAAAAATGCATATTTCATTATGGCTGATAGGGCCTTTAGTTCCAATGGTTTTGTTTCCATAATGTCTATAATTTCCAAGTGTCCCTAATCCATCTCTTCTTCTTAACTCATTTGTGGATGGAAGTGTTGTTTCCTTAATTGTTCTACCTTTTAGTCTCTTCAACGTAGATAGTAACAATTTGCTTTACTGGTTCCATGATTTATTGGATTTAGTATCTTCATTTGTGATTACCCACTGGGTGCCTTCTTGTTGTGTAGTTGCTACATACAAACATTTTTGCACATATATTTCCTCTAAACATTTATTGCATGCCCTTGTATTTTTTTGGTTAATGGCACATATTCTCTACAAGTGATTCCACCCATTATCCCTATATGCGATACATGGAACTCTTCGTCTTTGTATGATGTTGGCTTCGTCCTCCTTGGAAATATCCAAGGACAAGTCATGAATTCCAAGCTTAGCATCAACAGTGCTAAACCAAGCTCTTTCCATGATAATTGAAAATTCTTCCTTATTTTTATAGACATGAATTACTAGAAAATTTGTAGGGTAAGACCAACCGCTGATGGATGCAATTACATCATCCACTTGGCCTAGTGGAATTGTGATTAACTAGTTTGCAATCTTTAACTAGATATTACTCTTCTTTAACAACAATAGATTCCAAGCTTGATACATATCTTGAGAGTTTAGGTTTACCCCTAACCCAGAATCAAGTAGAGCCTTGCGTTGTTTCTGTCCTACTATCTGAAAGTAAACTAAGGGACTTCCTAGATTAGTTCACTTTTATAGAAAGTCTCTTACCTTTATCCAATGAGTGATTATTTGAGCAAGCATAACAATTGTGACATTTGAATTTGACAAAGACAGAAGCTTATTATGTTGAGAAGGATTGGATATGAATGGGGTGGAAGTAGATGTGTTCCCCATCTGTCAAATCTTTTCAAGACTCATTCGAAAGAATGGTTATTTCCTAGGTTGTGATTCATAAGTAATGACCTCCTCTTGCATACTAACCATCTTTGTTGCACTCTTCTACTACGGTTGTAATGGAAATTTCCCCCTTAGGATAGGGGCTGGCATTGGTGGTAAAGGATTAAGATGTTGGTTTGAAGAACTAGTTGTTGATGGATGCATATATGAGTTTAGATCTATTCTTGGTAGTGTTAGTTTGTGGTACTCAATTAGGTAGTATTATGGAGTTTGGATAACAACATTTCTAGGAGAGATTTGATGTTGTACAAAATATCCATATGGATCTAGTTACTTATATGGATATTGTTGATGAGGTAATGGCATGGCCCATGATTGGGGTTGTTACCACTATTGATAATATTGCTCTTGTGACTATGGCAAAGCTCAACTAGGATAGTATGTTTGTTGGAAGTTCTACCTATAGTTATCTTGAGGATAAGATAACCTTTTCAACATTTGTTTCTTAACAAATCTGGGATTAAGTGCATATGCCTCCATTTCTAATGAGTGGCGAGGTACCCCTACACTCAACCATACGAATACGAGCATAGCACGCGCGATCTGGTCAAACTCCACAGACTAAGTGCCTACACGCCTTATGGAACACTTAAGGTTAATCATTCATTGTCTTCCCAGACTTACTTGTAGTTGTCACGATTGTATGGTTAAGTAAGTCTGAGGTATATGATTTTTATGTCTTTTCTGTTTTATCTCCTACGCTGATAAGGTGAAGGGTTGAAGAGACTAATTACTAACTTTAACTAACTAACTAAGTCTTAATTAACCTAGTGTCAACATCTGTTCCCACTTACCGTTCACACCCTGAACCAATGCAACCTTGGTTACCAAATGCTAGTTGTTGCTGGGATCACCAAGCGTAACGCACATGCTCGAAGCGGTCATACTGAGGCACTTAACTAGGAGAGAAGGGTTGAGAGAGATTTAATTACTAATAAAGCATTTAAATGGTAAACAATAAATAACAATAAATAAATTCCTAATTAGCCTATTCCATGAACTACAAGGTTCATCCAAGAATTTCATCTTTATTGCTGCACACAAACATGTGTTCAGGTACAATATTTGCTCAAATAAAGATCCGTTCACTTTGGAGCTCCTATTGCGAGCACATGGAAAATATTCTATCTCTGGAGAGGTAAAACTGCCAAAGTTTTGCTAAGGGTCTAGATCTAGATGAGAAACAAAGGGAGAGTTGCCTCTTATTTATAGACTTGGCAACGCACCACGATCTCGCATACGTGACATCGCGGGGGACGACGCGATATCGCATACACGATATCGTGGCCCATGCGATATCGCATCCCATCATACCCTCATGACTGAATAAAAACTTGTCCTCGAGTTCCTTACAAAATATTAGGACGGTATGGGATTATTGACTCAAATGGAACTAATGGGATGAAATGTGAATGGATCATCATTACAAGACATGACAAAACGGGTGTTCATGACAACAAGAGTGAACACCTTATTACATTTGACATCAGGCCTTATTTGGCAGCTGAGAAAGAGAGAGAGAAAGAAGTGTTACTGCTGCCAATGCCAAGATTGCACCTTTTGTTGTCCATCCATAAGCATGCCATCGATCTTGCTCCTTGCATAGCGGCTTCAGCACCACTCCATTCCAAGTGTTACTTCCAGATCCGATCCGTTGTTGCATAATTGTCATCTACACACACAACACAATCTTATATTAGCAAGGGTAAATGAATCATAATGCAATTGATACCTTGCTTCAGTGAAAGGTCCATTGGCTAGGTTGTGGTATGGCTGATTACAGGTTTGGAGAAATAATATTGATGACTACCGAAGATGTAGGGGTTAGGAGAAAATCGAAAAAATTGGGCCCCGTACCCCCATGACTAATCGCGAACCTCCAGGAATGAGAGAATGAAAAAAGAAAAAGAATAAGAAAGATACCCAAAAAGAGACAATGATAACGTCAATGAAATGGATGTCAAGATGTAAATGAACAAAATAATATAGATTGTAAAAATGTTAGGGAAAATAATTCAACTGGTGCACCAAATAGGAATGTCAGTGGGTCCTCCCCAAACTAGGCTCATGCCCTTAATTCCCTGACAAGCCCACATTCAAAGAGTCTGTAGGCTCTAGGAATGTCATTTGGAACAAGAGTTAAATTCTNAACAAGGTGGTGTACAGCCCCTTGTATAGTTCATGATTACTGTGACTTAGTAGATCCCATTCCAAGTCTGGCCTCAAACAAACCACATCCAATGACTTCGTATTAATGCATTCGGCCAATCCATCCTCTTGAAGTAAAGAATGCCTTCACCCAAGAGCCACTACCATGCTGACGAAACGAAGGAGGAGAGAATGGGAAGCGAGAAGGGCCTTAGTTAGAGGGAACACACATTTTTTTTGTTCCATAACCAGTGCTTGTAGCCCAAATATTATTTCATCTAAGGGGTGTGCTTTGAATTCTCACAGGTTTTTTTTTTTTTGTTTTTTGTTTTATGTGTTTATGCATGAGAACCACACCATGCAAAGACTTTGTTATTTTTATTAGCTCAGCTTCCTAATAATTGGGTAACATCGCAACGGTAAGAGAACTCAAGAAGAAAACATCCAAGCACCCAAGAGAACGGCCAACACAAATGCATTAAGTTCCCTTGAAGTCACACCCTTTTCAATCCTTGAGT
>MNCI01000627.1:0-36057 GCA_015680685.1 Gnetum montanum | reverse complement strand
ATCTTTATTGTCAGTCATGCAATGCATCCAAGTACATCACCCTCGAATAAAGATTTCATTCAATTACAAAACATCACATTGCAAGCACACACTACTAAGTATTGAATTCAAGAAAATAAACTGAATGAGTTCTATTGCTAGGCTATCAAATCTACTGCAAATTGATGCACCTAAGTGCTGCTTATATAGGCTAGCATGCACCTCGTGATATTGTTTATACAATAATGTATCTACAACATCATAGATACAATATTGTAACTATGATATTGTTAACTCAATATTTTTGGATTTATCATACCTCCATGACTGATTGAAAACTCATGTTTGAGTTCAAATAGAATGAGGATGGAATTATTTACAAAATTGAAAGGTAGATTTACATGACACTAACTTCTATATACATGACTCTCTAATGTCTTAGTAGAGTTTACAAAAATGAACACATGATAAGACAATTTTGACGAAAAACCAAAAACTAAAAATTTGGCAAGGTTGAGTGTAGCCTCATGTTGTTTCAGGAAAAGGTGGCTCTTCTATAGGTTTCTTCCCCTAATCATCAAGCTTTTTAAATTGGCATTTGTTTAGGAGTGCTTACAACTTCTCTTCTTCTATTCTTGGATCATGGACTGTCCATGCTAATGAGCCAATGTTGGATGGATTCAGAACATTCCATGGACATGGTAGTTGCAGAAGCATCTAATTGGATTTAATGTACAATGTCACAAACTGTCATCTCTCTTCTTTAAAAGCTCTAGCCTTTTCTCTGAGTTTGTGATAGTTTATTAATCTTCTAGCTAGATTTTTTACTACATCTTTTTGCCCTTGGTAGCTAGCCTTAATTGCTTCTAATTCTAAGTTTGCTACTTGAAGTTTCTGTAGAGCACCTTTTTGGTCTGCAAACTCTTTCTCATATAAAGCATAAGTGGCTGCTACTTGTTATTTTAGTTCAATTCTAGGGCTGCCTGCTAACACCATGTATTCTTTCAAGTCTTCTTTCTATAGGTCTTTATTTTTCACTTCCACTTTATAGGTCTAGGTCATGCTATCCAAGATGCGTAGTGAATTAGAATTTTATGCTGCAATAAAACTAATTTTGGGCTTTTCCATCTAAATCTCTTTCTTATTTATCTATTTATACATTCCAACTTAGTCTCAGAAGTGTTCTTTAAGCCTTTCATGTTTCCTAGTCTCATTTTGCCATGCGTTGATTTTGATAGCCAATTTTTGTCTAATGGCATGTACCTCCTCCATAGAGAGGATTCTGTTTTCTCTTGCAAGGCAGCTCATATCTTGGTTGACCAACATTAGCTACTCTCTCAACTAATGGATGCTTTCTTCTATAGTGTTTTTTCTACTCTGGTCAACCTCATGTTGTCTACAACGAGTTGTTTGTTTTCTTCTTGTAAGGTAGCAAGCACTTTAGCATGGGCATATGATTGAGATTCAGCTACTAAAGCATTTCATACTACCTTTTCTTTCTCATATACTATATCTTTATTATTCCTAAGGAGGAAATTAATCTACTTAGTTCTGAATTATGCTATTTGATTTGGTGTTATGAACTGAGTTAGATCTCTCCTTTCTGCTCTCAAGGCTAGAAGATCTTCTTGTAATCTATGAAGCTTATTCTGAGCATGCTCTATCATGGTTTTGGTCATGATTAATTTTTCTTTGGTGGTAATTAATTCAAACTATGTTGTAGTGATATCATTAGGAATATCAAATAGATTTATCATAACTTATCTTATCTACAACAATCTATCCAACACATCTTCATGTTCTACAAGAGTAATAGAGGTACCAGCTATCATTTAAGCATCTTTGGTTTCAGAAATATTAACTGGTGGCACAACAGGTATATTAAATTATTCTTTGATGTGATTTGTAATCACTTCTATGACTCCCACTGCCTCATGATGTTGCATGACCACATCTCCCAATTCAAGCACCACTTGGAATGATGCGGTGTTCTTGGAAATCTGTTGTAACCACTGGGCCTCTCCTCCTAACTGCAATGATATTTGTCCACTAGTAGGATTTTTTAAGATGGTTGACCTGACTACATCATCAATAATTTTGAATAGATTGGCCTCTTTTCTACTTCCCCAACTAATGGTTTATACAATTTGTTGCATATGACTAATGAAGATCTGTAATCTTGCGGTGGCAATGGTGGAACTTATGGTTGTTGTTGTTGTTGTCCTATGGGTTGGGTAGCCTCCTCAGTGCCTAGTTGTTCTTCTAATTAGTCCTTTTTGGGAGGCACTAGCTTAAGCATTTTACCATACGAAGCATTCTTTGCCTTCCTCAATGCATCATTTGTATACCCTTGGATACCAACTCATTTACATAACTTCTGAATAAGGCAAGGGAATGTAAGTGTTAACTTCCTTGCCTTCTATTCTTCAAACCGCCTTTGGATTTCTATGAAGTAGAGGTGAGTGATGTTTGCATTGAATTTTCCCATTAATATTACACTCCCTCTGGCTACATATGTAGATATTCAATTCAATCTCTTTGTAGAAAAGTGCCAATTTTGAAACAAATATTTTCTTCTATAGTCAATTCATTGTATTCTTTATTTGCCTTGCCATACGTCCACTATAATTGAAGCTTCCTAGACTTTGTGTTAGATTTGGTTGATATCTATGCCACCTTTGCTCCTTGATTAGGCACATTCAATATCTCTGCAATTGCCTTAACTGAGTAAGATAGTGAGATTCCTTCAATTTTGACTGTAGCATCAACTTCTCAATTTTTTCAAAACTAGAGTGTCTCCCCTAGATACCACTCTCCATTATTTGTCAAAGTAGGCCACAAAGGAGATGACTAAAGTTGGGCCTTAATAGCTTCTAAATAAAATTCCAAAAATGAATCAAAGTTAAGTTCCACAATTATTGTCGACATGATGGATTTTTCCTGAATAGCCTAAAGGCATTCAGGTAATAGTGTAATTTGTTGTCCTTGGATGGGTAATGGTAGAACATCTTCTTCTACTTGAGTAGATTGCTCTGTGCTAGGATTTTTTTGATGAATGCTAAAGGATTGTGCTCACTTCTCTCCTTGTTCTACTTGCAGATTTTTCTCACTTGCTTGTTCTCTTCCATGGCCTCATGATCTTTTGCTTACTGATTATGGGAGTTCTCCTTGTGCTTCTCTTTTTGGGGCCATCTACAATCAATCAAGGGTTTGGAATTACTAGAATATTCTCATAAATGAGCAAAAATTTGATACCTTACTTATTTCCTTAGTTATATCAAGTTCTTAGTTTATTATGATGGTAGAGTTAAAAGAGTTTTTAATAACAGCCCCATTAGTACTTTAAATGAGTGGTATGGTCAATTAGAAGTCTTCTTAAAGGTGTTTTGGCCTTAACATGAGTGGTTTACTTTAAAAATTCTTAATATGTTTCCTAAAACTTACCCCTATAATACCTTCTGGTTGTTAGCAATTTCGAAAAATTCGACTCAAACTTTCCTTACTAGCACCCCCTCCCACAACTAAGGTGATCACTTAAGGATCATGTAGATTCAAAAATCACACAAGTCAGGGCAATAATGAGCAAGTTATGGGTGCTGGAAGTTGGAGTGTTAGAGCTCTTAGCTACAAAGAAAAATTGGCAACAACTCCCTTATTATGCAATTCAAAAATGAAAAAATTTTCTAACTACCTCGCACTATATATAGATTTTATGTGTGTGATATCGTAAATGTGATATCATAGATGCTATATCGTAGGTGCTTGCGATATCATAGCTATGATGTCACTATAAAAAATTTAAAATTTTTGAATGTTGTTTCTCAAAAAAATTGAGTCTCATAGGATAGTTGAAAGATATGCATCATGTTGAAAGGGTCTTGTTATGGAGATGATGCTTCAGTTGTAATACGTGTTGAAAGTCTATGATTAAGGAATCTTGGGCTATGATAGTATATGAGGTATTGATGGAATGGATGAGAAAGACAACATTGTTGTGTTATTAGAATGGATAGTGTGAATGATATCAGAAGTATTTATTATTATTTATTAGAATTGGTAGGCTCAAGATGATGTGGAATTGCTAGGCAGGTATAAGATACAATAGTTATATAAGTGGGTCCTCCCCAAAGTAGGCTCCAGCCCTTAATGTCCTTGTATAATCACAAATAAAAGTGTTCTTAGGCACTTAAGGAGTTGAATGTAATGCATAACTATTTAGCAAAACACATGTTAGTACCACCAAATTGAGAAAATAACTCTATGTTTCACAAAATCATAAGTTATCATTATTCAAATAGTGAGATGAAATGGACTTAGAAGGGATTGTAGAAATTGGGACGTGAGGTGTCTTACCATAGGCATAATGAATTCTTATGTTTTATTAGTGGTTAAGGTAATTATTAGCCTTTCTATTCAAGATTCAAACCAAGTTCAAACCACATTCCAGTGACATCGCATCGTTTCATCTCTTGAAATCACAATTGTAAGACTATCAATGTTACAAAGAGTATTGTTACTTGGTGTATTGTCCAAGGGAGGATTTTATTCATGTCATTTTATTTTTACTTTTACATTTTTGAGAAGTCGCCTACCTTCAGGCATGGATAACATGTCTTTCCAATGGGACCCCTAAAAACTTATTTTGTGCTCTTTTATTTGTTATTTTTGTCAACCCTTTTAAGGTAGCACTTATTTTACTCTTACTCCCATTTTTTGTTAGATCTACAAGGATATAATAAAACCTTAGTAACATGATAGAACTTACAATAATAATCCAAAAAGAATCCACATGTTTCCTTGATGTCACACCTTTTTCATTCCACTTGGTTCTTCACTTTTCTATCCAAGCATAATGATCACAAGTTTATTCTTAGTTTTGATGATGGAAAGAATATCATTATGGCCATGGTAAGAATCTCTTATTATTGGAATGGATGAATGAATGATGTGGGCTCACTATGCAAATAATTAGTCTCTTATGACTTGATTTCATAGAGAAATTTTCACCTTATTGGAGTACATCTTACCTTTATTTAAATGTGTTTTATTAATGATCAAAAATTATTTACAAAGGATTTGAAACAAAGTATAAAATAAATGGGAAAGATGGCAAAAATTATGAAAAAGTATAAAGAATGAAAAATATTAAGGAATTGAAAAATACTAAAGAATGTGAAAAATTGAAGAAATGAGAAAGTATAAATGAATGAGGAAAATGTAAAAGAATGAGGAAAATGAAAGGAATTGTAAACCAAATAAAATAGAAAAATCATTAAGATACCTACAATTGTAAATCGACATCCCCATGACTATTATAAAGATCAAGGAAATGGAAGATAGAAAAAGTGAAAAACTATTGAGTAGGTTGGGTAGATTTCTTCAAGTACTCATAGTATGGTTTGACTTGTTGGATATTGAAAAGGCTAAGCTTATATGGGCTAGATGGGTGATGAATATGTGAGGCACCGGATGGATAAGTGGCATGTACTATGTATGGTCCCTCCCAAAGTGTCTAAAATTTAGTCTTTTGGGGTAAATGACTAGGATTGTAATAGAGGACCTTGTCGCTCGATTGTATGGTTACATTTCTTATCCATGAATTGTGCCTAAGTTTGGAACAGTGCTTGTGGACTTCACTACCCATAAGTACTACTTGTCTATTTTCATCTAAAATATTTAGATTCATTAGATACTTCTTTTGTGCTAAACTCAAATCAAGTTCAAGCTCACTAGCAGTAGCTAAAGTGTGAAGCTCTACCTGGTTTGGAAGTGTTGGTAACTTTCCATAGACTAACTCATATGGGGTGTACCCTATAGGTAATTTCTAGGATGGTCTATAGGCCCATAGAGCATCATTTAATTTTTTACTCCAATCACGTATAAACCTACTAACTATCCTAGTAAGTATTTTAGTAATTTCACAATTAGTAGCTTTAGCTTGATCTTTTGCTTGGGGATGATATGGTGTTGTTAATTTATGGTTGACTCCAATTTGTTGCATGAGTTTCTTAAAGGTAGCACTGGTGAATTGGGTCCCATTATCAAATATTAGCATTCTAGGTACTTCAAATTGATTCACCACATGTTGTTGTAAAAACTTGATAACTATTTTTGTTGTACAATCTTTTACGGTTACTACCTCTACCCACTTTGTGCAATAATCCATAGTCACAATAATGTATGTTGTTCTATTTGACATTGGTTGAAAGGGTCCCATGAAATCAATTCCCCAAATATCAAAAGGTTCCAACAGTTGTATACAATGTTGTAGCCCTTCATGTCTGGCCATAATTCCTCCATATCTTTGGCAATGTTGACATGATTGGCCAAAAGTGTGTGCATCTCTGAATAGAGTAGGCTAGAAGTAGCTTGCAATCATTTAAGTGTTGTTCTATGCCTTGGATAGTGGCCACCACATAGGCCTTCATGGACATCTTGTAACACCCTTTGCTGGTTGTGATCAGGTACACACCATCTAACAATCCCATCTACACAAATTTTATATAGGTTGTTGTTTATTTCCATTTATTGTTGAGCTTTATGAAGGAATTATTCACGTTGTTTCCTATTCCATTCAATAGGAAGCTCTTGTATGATGAGATATGTCAAGTACTTCATAGACCATGGCTATTCTATTGAACTTACAACCTTTATTCTTTTAGTGAAAAGATCCTCATTAGGAAATTGGTCTGATAAGGGTTCTCCTCGGTTGTTTATGTCCCATTTTAACCTTAATAAATGATCAACCACAACATTTTCTAATCCTTTTTTATCAATCATTGTGATGTCAAACTCTTGACAAATCACAAGTCATCTTATCACTCTAGGATTAACTGTTGCCTTGTTCATTAAAAATCAGATGGCACTATTATCAATGTGGACATAAATCTAGTAATCGAGCACATAATGTCTAAATTTTTCAAGCGCATACACCATGGCCATCAGCCCCTTTTCAGTTGTGATGTAGTTTAATTATGCTCTGGTGATGCTCCTACTAGCATAATGTATGTAATATGATCTCTTTTGATCATCCAGTTGTGTCAGTATTACACCAAGTACATAGTTGGAGGCATCAGTCATGATATGAAAAGGCCTTGACCAATTTAGGGCTTAGAGGATTGATGTGTCAACTAACTTTTGTTTCAAAGTTTTAAACACCTTTTCACATGACTCAGTCCACTCACAAGATACATCCTTTTTCATGAGTTCTACTAATGGTTTGGCTATTTTCAAGAAGTTTTCGATAAATCTTCTGTAGTATCCCATATGGCCCAAAAAGGATCTTACATCTTTTACTATCTATGGCCTTTGAGTGATATTTTAGATGACTCTAATTTTTTTAGGATCTACCTTTATACCCTTTTGGGAGATTTTATGTCCCAGTACTATGCCTTCCTAGACCATAAGATGGCTCCTCTACCAATTGAGCTTCAAATCAGTTTCAACACATCTTTTAAGTACTTGATCCAACCAATCCATGGCTTGTTGGAAATCCAACCCATATGTGGAAAAATCATCCATGAAAACTTCAACACCATTGCCTATCTGCTTTTGAAAAATTCTTAAAACCAGTCTCTAGAAGGTTGCTGGTGCATTACATAGACTAAAAGGCATTTATTTGTAAGAAAATGTTTCCCATGGAGTAGTAAACGTGGTTTTCTCTTAGTCCCCCCCTATTGCAATGTGGATTTGATTATATTTGATGTACCCATCCAAAAAACTATAGTACTCATGTCCTGAAATTGTATCTAAGACTTGATCAACAAAGGGCAATGGAAAATGATCCTTAAATGTGGCTAATTCAACAACCAAAAGTCTATGTAGATGTGTCATTTGCCTCCCTTTTTTGGAACTATCACCAAAGGGCTTACATATTCACTATTCACAATTGGATAAATGAATTTTTCCTTTAGCAAATTTTCCTATTCTTGCTTTACTATCTTATTGAGCTTAGAATTAAGTCTTTATTGGGGTTGGCATTTTGGTATGAGTGCAAGATCAATGTAGATTCGATGTTAGCAAATTTGTGGATTAATTCTTGTGATCTCATCATATGAATGTTGTAGGCCATTTGATGAGCAGTGAGGTACCCCTTATGCCCAACCATATGAATGACAAGCGTCCATGCATGATCCAATCGAATTCCATAGATGGGACTAGTTGTGGTATCTAGATCATTATGTAATGATTGTAGTTCATTGTCTTCCCACTTAGACTAGTGGTAGTTTGGTCATGTGTGGTTTAGTCCAAAGTGAGGCATATGGTTTCTAATGTTGTTTCAGCCTTATGCTACTCCTAATGATAATAAGGAAATCAATGATTTAAACTAATTAACAATGGAAACTAAAGTCTAAACTAGCCTACGTACAATGAGTATCCATTCCTAACCTTCCATACATGCCTTGGACTTTGCGTAACTACCGCTGGGATTACTAAGTGTACTATTACTAGGCATACCAAATGATAACACTACTAGGTTACTAAGTAATTACACTTAAGCACCTGGTCATACTCATTTCGCTTAATGACAAAAAATAATAAAGAGCAATAAATGATAAACATTAACTAAGGAGAACATTAACCATTTAAGTAACTAAAAAAAATAATAGAGCTAAGTGAATGCTACAATTATGGAAGTAATTTGGATCTTTATTGTTGAACATGTAACATGTCCAAGTACGTTACGCTCAAATAAGGGTGTCGTACAATCACTTAACATCACACTACGGGCATGCACTAAAAAGAAACTAATAAAACTTCTATTTGTCTACCTCTAAAATCTTTTTCCCATGTACCAAAACCATGCATCTAAGTGTTGTATATATAGGCTAGCATGAATGAGGTGATATCAGATCCCTGGCATTGAAGGTTGTGCCCCAATATCGGATACCCAATAATGCTACTCCGATATCAAAGCCCTACCAAAACATAACTCATCACCATCTATTGAGCACTTCCAGTAGCTTCTCTTTTTGTTCCTTGTCTAGGTTGGCATTGATAATTATTGGTTTTTTATTGCTTAGAAATGTGCATTTTAATGTTGCTAGTAGGACCTTCAATTCTAGTAAATCTGGTTCCATTGTGTCTAGGATTTCCAGGTGTCCCTAGTCTGTTTCTTCCTCCTGATTATTCTAAGGGTAATAGTGTCTTTTCCTTAATTTTTCCAACTTATCTATTTCTGCCACATAGGTACTAATAATCTATTCTTCTGGTTCCATGTACTTATCAAATTAGGTTTCTTTACTGGTAATCAACCATCAGGTGCCCTATTGTTGGGTGGCTGCTGCATACAGACAAATTTGCACATAACTTATTTCTATGCATTGATTGCATGCCTTAGTCTCTTTTTGTTTAATGGTCCAAATTCTTTGCACTCAATTGCACCCATGACCGTTGTATGAAATACAAGAAACCCTTCATTTGTGTATGATTTTGGCTTCATCTTCTTTGGAAATTTCCAAGGACAAATCATGAATTCCAAGATTAGCATCCATGGTGCTAATCCAAGCTCTTTCCATGATAATTGGAAACTCTCCCTTGTTTTTCCCACATGAATTACTAGAAAATCAGTGGGATAGGACTAGCCACTAATGGTGGTAATCACATTATCCACCTATCCAAGTGGAACTATGATTGACTGGTCTGCGAGCTCTAAATGGATGTTACTTTTCTTTAGTGGTGGAAGGCTCTAGGCCTAACACATGTCTTGAGATATTAGATTTACTCTAAACCTAAAATCTAATAGACCTTTGCATGGTTTTTGACCCGCTATTTGGAGATAAATCAAGGAACTTCCTGGATCAATTCTTTTCTGTGAAAGAGTCCCTGCCTTCATCCAATGGGTTACTATTTGTGTGAGCATGAAAATTGTGACGTTTGCACTTGATGAAGTCAAAATCTTAGTGCATAGGGAAGGACTTGATGTGGATGGGGTGGAGTTAGACATGTTCCCCATCTGCTGAGTCTTCTCTGGGATTGTTTTGAAGAACGGTCACTTCTTGGATTGAGACTCATAAGTAACCTTCCTCTCATGTGTATTAATTGCCCTTGTAGCACTTTTTGGCTAAGGTTGTGATGGCAAGTTCCCCTGCATAAGAAAAGGTGGCACTGGTGGCATAATACTAAAGTGTTGAGTAGTAGGTCCAGTTGTTGGTGGATGTACACATAAGTTGGAATCAGTCCTTGGTGACATCGATCTGTGGTATTCTACTGAATAGTACATTTGCATGATCAGGCGAGATTGGATGTTGAACATAGTATCAATAAGGGTCAAGTTGTTAATATGAATATTGTTGGCACAACAATGGCATGGCCCATGATTACAGTTGCTACCATTGTTGATGGTAGTGCTCCTATGGCTACGAAAAGGCTCCACTAGGATAGTACATTGGTTGAGGTTGTCATTTGTAGTTACCCTAAGGATAAGATAACCTTTTGGGCATTTTCTTTTGAAAAATTTTTGGGTTAAGTGCATATGCTTGAGTTTCTTGTAGATATATCATGACTGGACAACATCCCTTAGGATTTTCATACTGGCACATGGTGCAACATTCATCATCTGTGGAGCTAGTGTCTAAGTACCCAGCTACTAAAGCAACTTTGCCCTTTTGTCCAAATTCCTTGTTCTTCTCTTTGTCTTTGCCCTTGTTAAGTTCTTATTCTGCTTTCTCCTCCACAATCTTTAGTACTGTTGTACATTGTTCATCT
This sequence comes from Gnetum montanum, assembly GCA_015680685.1. NCBI lineage: Eukaryota > Viridiplantae > Streptophyta > Gnetopsida > Gnetales > Gnetaceae > Gnetum > Gnetum montanum. The sequence continues at coordinate 25,371 of MNCI01000627.1, read as the reverse complement.
ACTAAATCCCACATTTCGCTAGTTATGTTGCTACATTAGCAATAGATTTCTGAATCGATAGCATCTCTTTCTTGATGACCTGGTCCAAGGTTTCTTCCTCTTGGGTAGCACCACATACTTGTGCATCTCTTTTCTAGATTAATGAAACCTTGTTGTATTCTTTAGCCAATTCCCTTTTTCTGAGTTCTTCTTCTTCTTTTGCCACTTGATCGATGAGTCTTTGAATCTAATGGGCGGTTAATTCTAATAGCCTTCCTTGGGCATCAACCCAAAGGATCTCTCTTGTTTGGCTTCTCAGCCCATCTATGATGTGCCTTAGCTATTCCTTTGATGAAAATCCATGGCTTGGGCATCTGTGTAATAGTGAATTATATCTGCCTATTATTGCATCAAGGGTCTTATGCATCCCTTATTTCCAATTTTGGATTTGCTTTCTTAAGCTTGATGCTCATTAATATGTCTAATATTTGTTATTGAAAATCTCAAGCATGGTACTCCAATGTCTAATGAATTTAGGTTCCAATGACCTGTACTATATTTTTTCTTCCTTCACAAGTGTTCTAGGAAACAACTTGCATTTCTGCTAATCAATTTCTATGTTTTGAAGGACACAAGCATCGTGGAATGCTTGAAGGTAATGTTAAGGATTAGCATTATAACCTCCTGCAAATTAGGGCATGTTATTCATATCTAGCCATTTAATATCATTGTCTCTCATGTGCTTAGTTGGTATGTAGACTACTTCTTGGATGTTGATCATGTTCCGAGTTACCATAATGGGTTCATCATCATGACCAAGTTCATAGGCTCTATGGTATCGATGACCCCTTCAATGCTTTTGCCTCTCTTGATCCTCTCTTCTATTTTTGTGCCTTCTTCTTTCATACTCCTCATCATATAAACCAAAATACCTTGAGTATCTATCATGATGATCATGAGCTTTTCTCTTTTTCCTATCAAATTCTCAGTACTTGTGCTATCTCCTGTCATAGTCCTTTGATGATCATGATGAAGCAAAAGAGGTAGCAAGAGAATGGTGCTGGCTAGTTCTCCTTTTATGACTCTTACGAATTTCCTTGTAGGACTTAGTAGGATCCCTTGGCCTAAAGTCTTGATTGTCTCTTGAGTTAGTAGCCTCCCCCTTGAGTGGCTCTTCCAGAGTAGAGTGAAGTTGGGCTTTGACAAGTTCCTCTAGTTTGATGATAGGTGTCTTTGATGGCTCCTCATGGTTTTGGTGGAGCTATTCCGAAATGAATTGATTAGCATCAAGCCCTTCTATGATAACAAATGTATTAGTCTATTTCCTTTGGTATGAACATGTTTAATTTCTATGGTAGCATCCCTCTTTATCTGCTCCCTTGTAGGTTTGTAGGGTCTAGTCATGTGTTGAGCCACATGATACCCTTCTTGAATCTAGTCTAAGTGCATTCCTCTTAGAGCAGTTTGTAGCATGTTTAGTGTTGCACGTTCGGAAGGTAGGACTATGTTGCCTTGCATACCTCTCCACCTCATTTGTCTATCCTAATTAAATATGAAGGTGAAGTCTAAATGGTATGGATTATTGACGAGCAGCGAGGTACCCCTACACTCAACCATACGAATCACAAGTGTTCATGCACAATGCGATCGAATGCCATGGATGGGACTAGTTGTGGCATCTAGATCATTATACCTTGATTGTAGTTCATTATCTTCCCACTTGGATTAGTGGTAGCTTTGTCACATATGATTTAGTGCAAAGTGAGGCGTATGATGTTATCTAATTCTACTTTACTCGTAATGACAATAAAGAGGTAAATTAATTAAGCTAATGAATAATGGAAACAAGATCTAATTTAGCCTATGTGCGATAGGTATCTACCCTTAATCATCCATATACATCTTGGAGTTTGTGAGACTACTTCTAGGATTACCAAGTGTATGTCATTGGGTGTGCCAAACAATACACTTCTAGATTACCAAGTATCTACACTTAAACACTGGTGATTAAGGTGTACACATTCCACTTAATAATAGGAATAGTAAATAGTAATAAATGGAAACATTTAACTAAAGAAAACAGTAAATAATTAACAATTAAAAGTAATAATAATCTAAGTGGATGTTGCAATGATGGGAGTAATCTCAATCTTTATTGCCAGGTATGTAACCTATCCAAGTACATCACACTTGAATAAAGGTATCATACAATTACAAATATCACACTGTGGACATGCACTAGGTTAACAGGACTCTACGAAAACTATCAAAAACTAAAACTTATCTTCTCTACTACTTATTACATTCTAAATGCCTCAACCGTGCACCCAAGTGTTGTATTTATAGGCGAACCTAGAGAAGATGACATCGGATATTCGACATCGCTTCCTAGCTCCGACATCAAGTATCTGACATTGGGGCTCTGACATCAGGTATCCAACTTTGGGGCCTAACAAATCATGACTCATCATACCCCCACGACTGAATACAAACTCATCCTTGAGTTAAACAAAATGAGGAACAAGTTCTTTACAAAATATTGCAAAGGTATGGGATTATTGACTAACTTAAACAATAAACAAGATAACTGACTCTTACATGCCACAGTGGTGCAGTACAAAAATGAGACATATAATTGCAAAACAAAAATTGGGAAGCTCATGTGGTGCCGAGAGGTTGTGGCTCCTCCATTGGTTGCTTCCCTTTGTTGCCAAGCTTTTGAAATTTGTAGTAATTCAATAATGCCTGCAACTTCTCCTCTTCCATCCTTGGATTGTGTATTGTCCAGGTTATTGAGCTAATGTGTGCTAGTGCCACTACATCCCAAGGACATGGTAGTTGTGGGAACATCTAATTTGCCTTCACATACCAAGCCACAAACTATCATTATTCCTCCTCAAAGGCCTAGCTTTATCTCTGAGTTCGTGATAATCCGTTAATCTTCTAGCTAGGTTTGAGGCTACATTCTTCTGTCCTTGATAAATGGCTTTGACCACTACCAATTCTGAGTTTGCCACCTGCAACTTCTACAAAGCATCCTTTCGATTTCCAAACTTTTTATCATATAATGCATACATGGTTTCCACCTATTTTTCCAACTCATTTCAAGGTCAACCTGCTATTAACATGGCAAGGTTGGCATATCTAAGGTTAGCCAACGCCATGTACTCTTTCAGATCTTCTATCTATAGGTCTTTACTCTTGACTTTTGCCTAATGAACCAAGGCATAGCTATCCAAGCTAGGCTACCACTCAGGATTTTATGCTGACAATGAGCTAATGTGGGATTTGGCCATCTGGATCTCTTTTTTATTTATCTGCTTGTACATTCCTACTTGGTCATGGAAGTGCTCTTTCAATTTGTCATGCTTTTTTGCCTTATTTTGCCATGTGCTAATTTCAATTGTTAACTTCTAATGGATAGCATGGACCTCCTTCATTGAGAGGATTCAGTTCTCTCTAGCCAATCTACTAATGTCTTGGTTGACCCTCACCAATTGTTCTCTTAGATAGTGGATGCGCTCCTAAAAAATGTTCTTTTGCTTCTCAACTATGGTCAACCTTGAATTTTCTATGGCAAGCTACTTATTTTCTTCTTGTGTAATAGTCAATGCCCTTTTGTATGCATGAGATTATGCATCAATAGCAAAGGCATTCCAAACTGCCTTCTCTTTTTCTTGTTTAGCAGCTGTGTTCTCCTTCATTAGCTTGGTTATTTACTCCATCCTAAATTGTTCAAGTTAGTCAAGTGCAACAAAAAATGCAAGATCCCATCATTTAGCTCTCAAGGAAACCAGCTCTTCTTATAGTCTTTGTACTTCTACTTCTACATGCTCTACCCTAACTTTAGCCATGACCAACTTTCCTTTTGTGGTGATGAGATCTGACTATGCTATAGTGACATCATTAGGGATGTCAAACAAGGTAGTCATCACTTTCCCCATCTACAGTAGTCGATCAAGCACATCCTCATGCACCGCAAGGGTCATTGAAGTCTTGGCCAACATCTAGCATCTCTAGTTCCTGTGAGATCTGCAAGGGGCATAATAGGCACATTGAATGATTCCTTAATATGGTCTATGATTACTTCTACTATGCTTACTACATCCTCATGTTGCAGTACCATAACTATGGCACCTTCTCCAATTTCAAGCATTACCTAGAAAGATGCAACGTTCCCAGAGATTTACCATGACCATTGGGATTCTCCTTCTTCTTATTAGAGTGATATCTCCCCCCATGTTGGATCAGCTAAAACTGTGGATCGTATGGCATCATCCATTACTCAAAAGAGATTAGACTCATCCCTACTTCCCTAGTTGATAGCTATAACGATCTTTTGTAAATGGCTCATTGAGGACCTATAATCTTATGGTAGTGGCAATGGCAGAGCTTGTGTCTGTGGATGCTACTTAGGCTCACATTGTATTTCCACGTGTGGCTCTACCTCCTTCTCTGCTTCTTGTTCTTCACCAAGATCTTTTCTTGGTGCTATAGATTTTAGAAGTTCGACGAAGGAGGCATTTTGAACCTTCCAAGGAATATCATTCATATATCCCAAGATCCTAGCACGCTTGCATAATCTTCTAATTAGGCAAGGGAATGGGAGTTTTGGCTTCCCTACCTTCTTTTCTTCAAACCGCCATTGAACTTCAATGAAGTAAAAATAGGGAAGATTATCTGCAAATTTTCCCATTAAAATGACACTTCCCCTGGCCACATATGTTGAAATTCGATTGAGCCATTTAGTGGGAAACAAGTGGTATGTCCTGATCTTGAAATACGTTATTTCTTCTAAAGTCATTTCATTATACGTTTTATCCTCCTTACCATATGCCCATTTTAGCCATATTTTTTTGGTCTTGGGGTCGAATCTAGTTGACATATGAACTACCTTAGCCCCTTCATTTGGTAGATTCAGAACCATAGTAATTTCTTTGACTGAAAAAGAGACGTTGGCTCCACAAATGTTGATGGTGGTGCTGTCATCTTTGTTATGCCAAAATTGATGAGTTTCACCCAGGTACCACTCACCACTATCTGACAAAATGGGCCACAAGAGAGATGTCTTGAGTTGCGTCCAAATCGCTTCCTGAGAAAACTCTAGGAATGGGCCAAAGTTCATTTCCATGATGACCAAGGTCAATGTGGACTTTTCTAGAATGGTAGCAAGGCATTCAAGGGGCAACATGAGACATTGTCCCTACATGGGAGCTTGTGGTTCTACAGCCTCCCCTTGGACTGATTATCCAGTAGCAGGAGCCTCCTAGTAAATGCTAAAGGATGGGGCTTCCTACTCTTGCTATTTTGCATGTTCACCTTGCTAGCCTCAGCCACCTCATGGATGCTTAGCGGCTCTTTGCAAAGGTTCACCTTGTTCATCTCTTTTTAGGGCCATCTACAATCAAGCAAAGATCAAGTGTTACTAAGGTTATAGTTGTTACCATCAATTTATACCTTATTATCTTATTTCATTAAGTTCTTAGTTCACATGATAGCAAAGTGAGAAAAATTTCAAGAAAAATCCCCAAAAAATGTCTATCTTGTTTTATGACCCTTTGCCATTCGTTCCTTTTTTCTTATGTGTGGCTTATAGTGATGGTTATGGCCCTTAGGTTGGAAAAATTTAGGTTTCTGGCATTAATGGGATTGATTTTTGATGACAATGCCTAAAGGTTTTAACATTCTTACCCTTATGATACCTTCCAAACAATAGCAAATTTTCATCAATTGAAACTAGTTTTCCACACAAACACGCCCCCACAACTAACTTGAACACTTTGGGTTTAGATGGGTTCAAACGACACAGAAATCAAAGTGGTGAAGAGCTAAATATTGCAAGTGGAAAGTAAGTGTGCAAAGCTCTTGAGTCATGAGAGAAAATTTGAATAACTTCCCTGGTGGCAAATGATGAAAATGAATTTTGAGTACCACAAGGGTCATATATATAGTGTGCATGTGACCCGATGTCGAGTACGTGATGTTAGGGTCCAAAAATAATCATCAAATGGGGCAATTAAGCATGGAAACTAAAGCTCTATGATGGGCTGGAAGGTTTGAAGTTAAGTCCATCAGTCTAGGATAAGCGAAAAATCAGTTTGAGGCATCAAAAGTGTAATAAGGTGGAGTCGTTAATGCGAAAAGCATTAGAATGATCAAGAAAAAGGCATTGAAACCGAGGTGATGGACGGATCAATTATAGGATAAGGAAAATGAAAAAATATAATAATTAAGTGCTTGGAAGGTAAAAAATGATGTGGTTGCGTCCAACAAGTACAAGTTACAAAAGTTACACAAGTGGATCCTCCCCAAAGAGGCTTGAGCCTATGATGCCCTTGTGTAACCACACCTAAAAATGTCCATAGGGGTTGAATGCAACACATACCTGTGAAACAAAACACACTTGTTAAAACCACCAAATTGAGATAGTAACTCTATGTGACACAAGACCACAAGCAATGAACACCCAAACAACAAGATGAAATGGACTGGAGAAAGGATTGCAGAAATTGGGACATGAGGTATCTTACCATGGTCACAATGAACCTTGTGTGTTATTGATGGTTAAATAATCATGGGTCCATCTTTCCAAGATTCAAACCAAGTCCAAACCACATTGTAGTGACATTGCATCATTTCATCACGTCGATGAACAACCATAAGACTATCATAGTAGCGAGGAGTAACATCACTTAGGGTTTTGTCCAAGGAAGGAGCTTTATTTAGGGCACATACACATTTTTTTTTTATTCTGAGAAGTTTTCAACCTTCATGCATGGGTATATGTATTTCTAGTGGGGCCTATAGAAGTTTATTTAGTGCTATTTTAGGTTACTCTTATTTCCATTTCTCATTAGATCTACAAGGATATGGTTACAACCTCAACAACATGATAGAACATACAGAAGTGGCTGAAGAGAATCCATAAATGATGAGCAACAAGGTACCCCTATGCCCAACCATATGAATCACAAGCATTCATGTGCAATCTGGTCAAATTCCAAAGACTATAATTACTAAGTATAGTAGAGATAACTAGTGTGTGCATGTTGTTCGTTCATTATCTTTCCAANTACTGGGCTGTTAAACGCTAGTCATTTCTAAGCTACCCAAGTATCACACGTATGCTCAAAGGGGTCATGCTTGTGTAATTTAACGATTTTCTTAATTGATCAAAATTAATTATTGCATAAATACCATTAATGTAAATTGCATGAAATATAAATGCATAAGAAAGAAAATCTCAAGTGCTATAAGGAATGGATCAAAGAGCTTGTCTTTATTGCTAACACAATAGTGTGCTCAGGTACATCAATGCTTGAATAAATATTAGACCTCTTGTTGCGGGCACTTAGAAAATATCTAACTTTCAAATGGACAAACTACAAGAGTTTTGCTACTGACTACTAAAAACTTACTCCCAATTGTGTGCCTAGGCACTGTATTTATAGACCCGAGAGCAACCCTGCAATATCGAATGTACAATATCACATCTTGGGCCACAATATCATGTACCCGATATCACGGCCACCCCAATATCGAAGTGATGAAAAACATGATTTATCAACAAATCCCCTTAATGTTACACCCTTCACATTTTTCCTTAATTCTACACTCTTTTGTTTGGACACAATGATTATAGATTTATTATTAGGTTGGATGATGAAAAAGATTATCATTATGACCAAGGTAAGAACCTCTTATTAATGGAATGGGTGGTTGGATGTCGTGGTCTCAATGTCCAAATAATCAGTTCCTTATGATTTGACAACATAGAGAAAACCTCATCTTAATGGGCAACATGATCATTTTATTCACAAAAAGATTACATAACAAAGAAAATGAAAACAACAACTAGAAAATATTAGAAGAAATAGGAAAATGAAAAAAAATTGTAAAACAAAAATATGAAAAACACTTAAGAATCCTGAAGACTAAAATGGGGGGTAACCCCCATGACTAAACATTTGGTTGTGACAAGGATTAATAAGTGGATTAATAGTTACCACTAGGTGTCTGCTGGTGTGTGGTGGCTAGGTAGAAAAATTGTTGGTCCCACACTTCATGGTTAAATGTATGGTAGGTCAAGGTATGAGGTGAGTTAGCATTATGGCTATCTGGCCCACAATTACACCCTTGAGCATGATATGGTATGCATGGATTTATTTGTCTCCCCACACTATTAGATTCATTGCTTGGATTTGGGATTAGAATAATGATTGATGGTGGCCCATGTCTAGGATCAGAGGACGATGGTTGATACAAGGAAGGTGGTGCACTAGATTGGCATTTTGCTAGTTTGGATGATGTGGTGGATCCATGTGTGATTTGCTTTGGCTTACGACCTTTCCTCCAAAAGGCATGTTTCTTACGTTGTGGTTGAGACCCACCGGTGTCAACATGTTTATGCACATTTGCAACACAAGAGGCATTCATTTATTAATATTGTGGTGCAAAACCTTCTTGTGTCCTTGGCAGTGACATATAAGGAGGTGGAGTATGAGAATATCGTGGGTAGGATGGATGGTAAGAGGTATGAGGTGGTGATCCTTCAAGGGATGTCATGGATTGATGAAACTCGGGAGAGTGGTAGTGGTGATTAGAAGTAGAAGATGTAGAACTAGTTGGAGAAATAGGATGTTGAACATAATACCTGTGCGATTTTTGTGGATAGGGTTGATCTGGTGGTGGCCTCCCCCACNTATGACCATCGAAAGGGCCATTGCCTAGTCTTGTTGCATCTATAGGTNTTGCACAAACTTTGGATTTAAGGCACCTACCCAATACACCTATAGATGCAACAAGACTAGGCAATGGCCCTTTCGATGGTCATATATGTAGATGTCACATCCATTATCTTCATCTGTGGTTGAGTCTATAGTTTCACTTTCGTCAGTCACTTTTCTCATTTGCCGAAAAATGTTCTTGGCTGTTTCTTGGTTTTATATCTTTTGTTGATTATGGTTGCCTAGCTTATTTTGTGTGATTCTCTCCTCAAGCATCTCAATGAGAGTTGTGATGTTTTCATACACCCATTTAGACATCCTATTAAACTTTGCTTCTAGATCATCAATAGACTCCTTTATCAGCAAGGTTTGTTGCGAAATCACCTTATTGAGAGTAGTTTCGTTCTCCTTACCATATATCTAGACCTTCTTATGTTGAAGAGTTGGATCCCATTGATATCTCTCAACATTCTCCCATTTGCATATCTCTCCTTCTTCTTTTGCCACATGCTCGATTAGCTCTTTGATCTGATGGGCTTGGAGCTCATATAATTACCCTGGGGAATACATCCTAAGGATTTCCCGTGTTTCATTATGAAGCCCATCTATGATGTAGAAAAGTTACCTTTCCATGGAGAAACCATGGCCTAGGTAACTATTTAGCAATGCATAATATCTATCTAAGGCCATGTCCAAGGGTTCATGTTGTTCTTGCTTCCACTCTTGGATCTATCTCCTCAAGTTTGACACCCTCACATAGGTTTGGTATCTCTCATTGAAAAGGTCCATCATTGTAGATTATCATCAGATTGAATTTGGTCTCAACGATCTATACCACACTTCAGCTCTATTAATGAGGATCCTAGGAAAGAGCTTAAGCTTTTGCCACCCACTTTTAATGTTGTAGAAATCACAAGCATCATAGAAGGCTTGTAGATGATGTTGTGGGTCTAAATCATAACCTCTTGCAAATTTGGGAATATTATTCATGTCAAGCTTAGGTAAGTANAATCATAACCTCTTGCAAATTTGGGAATATTATTCATGTCAAGCTTAGGTAAGTGACTCTTTTTGTGATGCTTGCAAGATATCTTTACTACCTCTATGATCTACATTAGGCTCTTAGTGGCCAACAAGGGTTCATCATCATCAAATAGGTTATGAGGGAAATTTCTAGATTCATGGTGACGTCTTTGACTTTTCTTGTGGGTTCGATGTCAATTTTTAGTCTAACCCTTTAGTGGAGCCTTATCTTCATACCTACATTCATCTTCATCAGAACTAGATGTTGAAGGGGAAGAGAAAGATGAGAAACTGGAAGGATTGCCATGGCTTCTATGGTGTTCCTTGGGGTCCCTTAATTTATCATTTCTTGGTTTCAAGGAGGTCTTAGGCCTTGAGGCCTTCCCTAGTTTAGGCCCTATGCCATCTCCTCTAAGATAGTCTACCTCAGGTGAATGTAGTCTTTGAGTGTCACCAAGGTGGTCGTGATCATAAGAAACCCCTGCATAAGGCTAGCCATTCCAAACTTCTTCATCGTATATCTCATTAATTCTCCAATGAATGTGTTGGCTATATAGTACATAGTCACTTCCATGTGAGAGAGACATTGTTATTGGTTTATGGTGTGTGTGTGAGTTAATATTTTTGGAAAGATATATTGTTAATGCCTTTACAGTGATCTTGTATGATATAACTAATCTAGATAACTAGCACCATCCTTGGCAACGACACCAATAATGAGTGGCAAGGTACCCTTACGCTTAACCATATGAATCACAAGCATTCACACATGATCTAATTGAATTCCGTGGATGGAACTAGTTGTAGCATCTAGATCATTATGCCCTAATTGTACTTCGTTGTCTTCTCACTTGGACTAGTGGTAGCTTTGTCACATATGGTTTAGTCCAAAGTGAGGCATATGATGTTATCTAATTCTACTTTGTTCATAATGACGATAAAGAGGTAAATTAATTAAGCTAATGAACAATGGAAACAAGATCTAATTTAGCCTACATGTGATGAGTATCTATCCTTAATCATCTGTATACGTCTTGGAGTTCGTGAGACTACTTCTGGGATTGCCAAGCATATGTCACTGGGTGTGCCAAACAATACACTTCTGGATTACCAAGTATCTACACTTAAACTCTCGTGATTAAGGCGTACGCATTCTGCCTAATATTAGGAATAGTAAATAGCATTAAATGGAAACATTTAACTAAATAAAATAGTAAATAATTAATAATTAAAAGCAATAATAATCTAAGTGGATGTTGCAATGATGGGAGTAATCTCGATCTTTATTGTCAGTCATGTAACGTGTCCAAGTATGTCACACTCGAACAAAGGTGTCATACAAGTACAAACATCACACTATAGGCATGCATTAGGAATAATAGGACTCTAAGAAAGACTATTAAAAACTGAAAACTATCTTCTCTATTGCTTATTACATTCTACATGCCTCAACCATGCACCCAAGTGCTATATTTATAGGCGAACCCAGAGGAGACAACATCGGATATCCAACATCACTTCCTAGCTTTGACATTGGGTATCTGACATCAGGGCTCTGACATCAAATATTCGATGTCAAGGCTTGACAAATCATGACTAATCAATGAGTGTAAGCATAAGTAATACATGTTTGCATTAGCATTCCCTAGCCTTCTTCATCAACAATTCAATCACTACTCCTTGTTTTCTTAGTAGGTGATAATTGATCATTATGTGAAGCCATGTTATTGTTTCTTGATGGTTTGTGTTAAGTGTGCTTTATATTAAGGTTGTGAAGATTAGAGTTAGGTTTTGATACAATGAACTTTGGAAAAATTAATTACTTAGTATAACATTGACTTATCCCTTACAACAACGCCAATGATGAGTGATAGAGAATCCAACACCCAACCATACGAGATACGAGTGTTCACGCACAATCCTAGTCAAACTCTGTAGATAAGGCAATGTGATTATACTAGTAATTAGTTAGTGTTCACAGTTGTTATCTTCCCATGTGATTAGTAAAATCAATGCGTATGGTTTAACTCACAGTGAGGTATATGATATTGGTGTTATATTGGCCATTATGCTTCTAGTAAACATGAAGCGAAAGTAGAGGTTTCTAAATCTAAATGATAGTAAAACAAATCTAAACTAGCCTATGCATTGAGCAGTCAATCCTGATCTTCTGGTCACACCTTGGATTTTGTGCAACTACTACTAGGATTACCAAGTACTACACTACTAGGTGTACCAAGTGACAGTACTATAGGGTTACCAAGTAGTTACACTTACGTGCTCGAGATCAATCGTACTCATTTCACTTAACAACATTAAAAGTAAATTGCAAGTAATCGTAAACATTAACTATGAAAATAATAAATAGTAACAAAAATAAAACTAAGTGTTGCTACAATGATGTAGATAAATCTTGATCTTTATTATCGATTATGCAATGCATCCAAGTATATCACACTCGAATAAAGATTTTGTTCAATTACAAAACATCACACTATAGGCACACATTGCTAAGTATTGAATACAAGAAAACAAACTAAAAGAGTTCTATTATGAGGCTATCAAATCTACCATGGATTCATGTGCCTAAGTGCAGCTTATATAGGCTGGCACACACCCCACAATATCATTTATACAATAACGTATCTATGACATTGTCGACTCAAAATTTTTGGATTTATCAACCATTTTTCCCATGTCTTCTTTAGTCTTTCTTTCAATGGTTTTCCTAAAACAACAATGTAGCAACCTTTATTTATAGGCTCATTGTCTAATCTTCTTTGCATGTCTAAATCATTTAAATCACCATTTTTATTTTTTATCTAAAATAGAAGTCACTCCAAGCCTTCCTTTGATGTTTGTATTATGTAGTTTGTTTTCTTTTGGTAACATTGAACATCCATCTAAGCATTCACATTTTTGACACACTAATTTGTTGTTCATGTCTCTTTTGTATTGTCCAATATTTAGCACCATATAGGATATCAAGCCTAATTGCTATCTTGTAAAATTTCTCCTTTAGACACCACTAGCCTATCTTCATTTTGACCATTTTGCCTAAATCTTATTTCTTATATCTTTATCAATTTCACCATCGGATTGGAGGATTAATCCTAGGTAGCAAAACTGTTTGCATTTTCCTATTTGATATAATAAAACAATCAGTTGACTTTGATAATCCTAGGAATTTTAACCACAATATACCTCACCTATGATATAATAAAATCATATTACTAATTCTAACCTTGACAATCCAATGAAAATTGAGAGGCACGGGGATGATTTCAAAACCCTAAAATAATTGTAATATAGGCACACCCTAAGATGCATAGTCCAATTAGAAATTTATAACTCAACATTGCTCACCAGAATTGAACCCATGACTTGTAGCTCTCAAATCAAGAGTCTTACCTCTATGCTAACTATAACACCCTACCTGATGAGTCGCGATATCGTGTAAGCAATATCAGGGCCTTCCACGCAATATCGTGGCCTCCCTCATTGCCTGTAAATAAGAGGCAAGCACACTTGGCTTGCATTATTATTCTTAGTCCCATACCTAAACTCTTGCCTTTTTCCCTTTCCAGAGATAGAATTATTTCTGAACGCCCGCAGTAGGAGTCATAAAGTGAACGGATCTTTCTTCGAGCATTGTGTACCTGAGCACACCTTGTGCATGGCAATAAAGAGGAACTTTGTAATAAACCTTGCAGCATTCAGAATAGATTAATTAATGTTAATTATTATTACTTAATGCTTTCCTTAGTTAATTAATGTTCTCTCTCTCACCCTACAACTCTCCTAAGTAAGCACACTCAGTATGATCACTTCGAGCATGTGTGTAATGCTTGGTAACCCAGTAACGATTAGCATTTGGCAATCCCAATAGTGTTGCACTGGTTCAGGATGTATAAGGCAAGTGAAAATGGATGCTGGTGTTAGGACTAGTTAAAGCATGATTGAGTAGTTAAATCAAAATTAGCTACGTAGTTATCTCTCTCCTCCCTTTGTAGCACTAGGACACAAAAACATAAAAACTATAAAAATCATGTACCTCGAGTTTACTTAACCATACAATCATGCCATACAAGTAAGCTTGGGAATACAATGATTGATCAACCCATCCTTGTTCCAGTAAGGTGCATAAGCACTTAGTCCTTGGGATTCAACTGGATCGTGCATGGATGCTCATATTTGTATGGTTGAGTGTAGGGATACCTCACCGTTCATCATTGGCACCATTGCCAGGGACTCGTTGTTTGTGCACTAATGAGAACTTAGGAAATCTTTCTCATCATTGGAACAAACCACTAGGGTTGGTTACAAGAAAAATAAATAGATAATAAAATATAATACATTGTACACTAAATAGACAATCATGTCTCCTTCTTGGTATGAAAGTCTTTCAATGCCTAGGTCTGATACAGGGAACAATCAGAGGTGTAGTACACATGATAATCTGCCAATTCCTCAATAGTTTTGCATGGTATATGTTCATCTCAATGAATATGTACCAAACTTTACCTTTATCCTCCACCAGGATGAACAACTGCATTGGTGAGATTTAGAAGGTAACATAGTGTTACCTTTGAATCACTTTGTCCCAGGCATGATTCTTTGTGATCTCACACGAATTGGTATGTAGCACTTACAAGCAGAGTACGTTGTGCATGATCATGACTCAAGAGAGTATCGATCCATAGAGGCATAGCATCAAAGGGATTTACAATGGGAGATACATCATGAATCCATGAAGAGAAAGTTGTCACAGAGTGTCCCACATGTCCTAAGTGAAAATGAGGGTGGTGAACCTACCTCAGGTAGTTAACCACACAATGATGTTCCTCCCGTTGAGTTCAGTCAAGGGGTTGGCTATCAGAATCTTTACTCAACTATCCATAACCCGAATTCTGGTACCGACAGACATAAAGGATCTGAAAACGGAACATGAACACATGACAAAGATGGACATTCTGATCGTAACCACGATCGAGGCCACGACCATTAAAGAGAAGGAAGCAGGCACCATCGTGGTGACAGCCCCCCTTCTTCTTCACCTTCATCATCTCCTTCACCCTCACCTTCAAGATCTGGATGCAATCACAAAGAAAAAGATCATGAGGAGAAGGGTAAGCGAAATGGGAGTCATAGAAAAAATAATTAAGAAAGGGGACGAGGGCACTCTAGAGAAATACACCATGAAAGAAGGGAGAGTAGGGAACAACATGGGCATCATAGACGCCATAGACGAGACGATCACGATGAACCCCTACTCACTACTCGAAGTATGTTAGACATAACTAAGGCTATTAGGATCCCAACAAGGCACCAAAAGGATAGTAGGATCAAGAGATTAGACATGAATAATATCCCACGATTTGAACGGGGATACAACGCTGATCCTCAAAATCATCTACAAGCATTTCATGATGCATGTGCCATACAAAACATAGAAAATGAATGACAAAAATTAAAGTTATTTCCACAGATGCTAATCAAAGAAGTGAAAGGCTAGTACCAGTCTTTAGAACCAGAATCCATTCATATTATACTTGTTCAATGATAAGTACCAAACATACTCCTAAGTGTCCAACCTACGAAAGCAAATCCAAGGCTAGAAACAAGAAGGACATGAACCCTTGGATGTTACCATGGGTCAATATTATGCACTGTTTCTTCGTTGTCCTGGCCATGGTTATTCACAAAGGGATCAATTACGCAATCTCGTAGATGGGCTTAGGCATGAAATGTGAAGAACCCTTGGGACTTATGCCCAAGGAAGACTATCCAAGCTTAGGACCCATCAAGTACAAAGATTAATGGAGAAAGTTGCTAAAGAGAAAGATGAGTTACGGAAAAGAGAAAGCGCGGACAAATATAATAGAGATCCTTCCCTCTGAAAGAAGGGAGTAAAATTTTGTAAGGATGAAGAAGAGTCACCACTCGAAGAGATGGTGAATAGGAAAACTTTGCCCATTCAAAAACTTGCATCAAAAGTATCGGCAAAGGTGGACCAAATGTGGGACTCCCTAGATGATAAATTTCAAACTGTTCTCAAAGTAGTAGAGGAGTCTAGAGAGCAAGGTAGTGAACGGGAAAAGAAAGAAAAGAGAGAAGTAGAATATGCATGTAACAAGGGTAAGGGCAAAGTTGCCATCATCGAAGAGGTTGTGGATTCGAATATAGACAATGATAGTGGATGCGAGATATGCCAATATGACCATCCTAAGGGATGTTGCCCTATAATCTCACATCTGTAGGAGTCTGGGGTGTATGCACTCAACCCATGGTTAAACAAAAGGAAAATACCCCAAAGGTTACCTTATCCTCAAGGTAACCCAAGGTAGTTCCACCAACCCTTAACATATTATCCACGTGGAACTCCACCACAACCAATCGAGTAGTATCAATAGTGGCAATACTCACAATCATGGGGAATGCCACCACCATGAAAATAATATCCTTACTGGCAGCCTGACCCATATGGATATTATGTGTAGTAGCTAGTCTCTCCACGTGACTCTACAGGTCACATCACTCCTCAACCTCATTACTAAGCCCATGAGTACTATAGAACTCCTTCTCCTAAGGGTGATGTTTCACAGACATACTACCCTTCCCATCTGGCTACACCTTTTCCACCCATATCTCCATTACCACCTACTCCAGCTATGTAGGATGAACTCCCTACCCAACCGTAGCAACGTAACGCTACAAGGGCTGTTAACTTTCAATCTACTGTTGGTTCTGACAACCGCATGAAGAAAAGACCTTTCTTCAGAACCAACAATCTAACTAAGCCCTTGCAACCACAAGCGGCTAATCCTTTAGACACCTCATTACCAATCAAAAATTTAGAGCTCCCTTCAGGCCAAACACCATGCCCAACACATACGGTCATGTTAACTCATGTCGTCACCGATTGGATTAAGGTCGGCCATCTTCCTAGGAAATTTTCTGATCCTGGAAGTCCTCTTATATATTTACAAATTGGTGGGAATGAACCATGCAAGGCTCTTTTGGATTCAAGTTCTAATGTCAACCTAATCTCTCAAGAAATGTACAAAGCCTGGAACCTGCTTCCACTAAAAAAGAGTAACATTCATTTAGAGTTGGCTGACCAGTCCATCACTGTCCCATTAGGGCTAGTGGAGGACATTGTCACCACTATTTGTGGCTGGTCGTATCCATCTAACTTCCTAGTGATTCAAGTGAACAATGGTAAGGGGGACTTCCCAATCATAATGGGAATAGCATGGCTAAGCAAAGTTGATGCGCACCTAGGAATCCGTGATCTTTCCCTGGAAATATCAAAGGAAAATACATTTGGAAAGATCGAGAAGAAGAAAGTTCCATGCATTGCATATAGTGACTCAGGGTGTAATTGCATGCAGAAGTCATGGTTCATGCAACATTTAACATTGCTGCATGCAATCAGTGTGCACAAGTGACTAATATACAAAGATGCCTGTATGTAGTAGCCATAAGACAAGAAGGCACGCAATGGCTGACAGCTGATCAAGAGAGCAGTTCAAATATATGCATGGAACCAACTGAGGGTTTGACTTGCGCTTACATCGATAGCATAGACACATTAGAGCAAGTCCATCTCCAACTTCTCAGTTCTGACATTGAAAATATCAACTGGGGGAAGTTGGAAATCCCTGACAAGTTTTAAGCAGGAGCCCCTTGAGTTAAAATCATTGCCCACCGATATGGAATACACGTTTCTCAAGAATGAAAAATCGGTAATTATTAACACTAAGCTTGTTCCGCAACAAAAAAAGAGACTGTTGAAGGTAATAAACAAATGGTCGAAAGCCATCACTTGGTCATATCCCGAATTAACTAAAATAGATCCTAGGATATGTCAGCACAGAATTTACATCGACCCCTCCATGAAGCCTCGACGACAACCGCAGAGGCGATTGAACCCAAAGCTTAAGTAAGTGGTTAAGGAAGAAATCAAACAGCTTCTAAAAGCTAGGTTCATATACCCCATTGCTGATAGTGAATGGGTTAGTCCCTTAGTTATTGTGCCTAAAAAGGGAGGTAAATGGAGGGTGTGTAGATTTTAGGCTACTAAATATGGCAACATTCAAGGACCACTTTCCATTGGCATTCATCAACCAATTCTTAGACACCACTGCAAGGCATTGCTACTATAGTTTTCTGGATGGGTACAGTGGGTACAACCAAATACAAATAGCCCCAAAAGACCAAGCCAAGACTACGTTCACCAGTCCTTGGGGAACATTTACATACAAATAGATGTCTTTTGGCTTGTGTAATGCCCTTGCAACATTTCAACAATTAGTTCTAAGCATATTCCAACAACAAATAGGAAATGGTATGGAAGTCTTCATGGACAACTTCTCCACTTACGGAGCAAAATTTGATCAAGCCTTGGACCAGTTAGAGCAAGTACTAAAGCGATGTGTAGAAATCAATTTAAGGCTCAACTGGCAAAAAATCCATTTAATGGTCCAAGAAGGCATAGTATTAGGGCATAAGATCTCACAAACAGGGATAGAGGTAGACCTTGAAAAGATCAAAGTTATCCAAGGAATTACTTGGCAACCTGAAACTATAAAAGATATTTGATCATTCCTTGGACACACTAGCTACTAAAAACGTTTTACTGAGAACTTTTCTAAGGTTGCAAAACCATTGGTTGAACTAACGAAAAAGAACATACCTTTTCAATGGACCAGGGAATGCGAATTAGCCTTCCAAACTTTAAAATAGAAGCTCATAGAAACACCCATTCTACAAGCTCCTAACTGGTCCAGACCATTCCACATAATGACTGATGTGTCCAACTATGCTTTAGGAGTCGTACTTACATAGCTAGATAACCAAAAATGTCCTTATTACATCCACTATGCAAGTAGGAGTATTGTTAGTGCACAACTCAACTACACTACAACAAAGGAAGAATTAATGTCTGTAGTGTTTGCATAGGAAAAATTTAGGCACTATGTCTTGGGCTATAAGGTATTCGTGCACATGAATCATAGTGCAATAAGATTTTTGATGAATAAACCAATGATGAGCCCTCGCATCATAGGATGGCTCGTAATCTGACAAGAGTTCAATCTTACAATGATTGATCGAAAAGGCACCAAGAACGTAGTTGCTGATCATTTATCTCAGTTGTGATGGGACAACAAAGAGGATGAGTATCCAATTTTTGATCATTTCCCTGATGAACTCCTCTTTGTAGGTGTAGTAACTAACCAATCGACCATAGAAACAAACTAGTATAGTAGTATTCTCACCTATCTCCTTACACAACATACACCATAAGAGTTGGACGCTAAAAAGAAATAACAGTTCCTTCNAGTTCCTTCACCGAGCCAAGTATTTTACAAAGATCAATGGGCAACTTTATAAAGTATGCCCTGATGGCTTAGTTCAATAGTGTGTTCCCGATATAAATCAACTGCGAGTTCTCCAAGACGCTCATGAGGGTCCTTGTGGGGATCATTATGCTGGGAGACGAACAACCCATAAAATCCTACTTGTAGGATATTATTGGCCTACATTGTTTCGAGATGTCCATCATTTTGTCCAATCTTGTGAGCGTTGTCAATGTGATGGGGGAATGACTGCTAGAATGGAGGGTTCACAACAATGGATTCAACCTTTAGAACCCTTCAACATATGGGGAATTGATTTATGGGGCCTATTACACCAATTTCCAATGGGAAAGCTTACATCGTTGTTACTGTTGACTACTTTACAAAATGGGCAGAAGCAACCGCTGTTAAGGATTGTACATCATCTACAACTGCACGATTTGTTCAACAACAAATTGTAAATAGGTTTGGCGTGCCTCGTATACTTATTTCTAACAATGGCACATATTTTATAGGTGCAACTTTTTAGAAACTAATGCAATGCTTAGGGGTTGAACACAAACTGACTACACCATACCACCCTCAAGCAAATGATCAAGCTAAGGTCACCGATAGGGAGATTACAAAGATATTAACAAGAACCATTAGCAAGTATAGGCAAGATTCGAGCACCAAATTGAATAATGCTCTTTGGGCATACCACTCCACATGAAAACTCCCTATAGGATACTCTCCCTATGAATTAGTATACGATAAATTACCAATGCTTCCTATTTAGGCTGAACTCCGTACACTATCTATGGCTTATGATCTCAACCTTGACCTTGATCTAGCACAAAAAGAATGGTTAATGACCCTTAACTTACTAGATGAGAATCAATTAGTTGCCCTATCATCTAACGAATTACACAAGGCCTTCAATAAATGACATCATGACCTAAAAATTAGGAAAGTTAAATATCAACCAGGAGATAAGGTTCTATACTGGAATCCCACACACGTGCCATAACACACTAAATTTCAAAGACTGTGGGAAGGACCTTATATTATTTATGCAACTTTTCCTTCAAGGGCCATGATGATTTACAAACTTTAGAGCCCAGATAAGAAATTGTTGGTCAACATTCAATAAATCAAACCTTTCCATGAGCTTAGAACAGCCAATACCAATACTACCTCTGTTAGTGGGCAACCCTGCTCGTTATTTCAGATCTTCTCCTTTCAACTCAGTCGTGGGGGAGACAACCACCAATGCTAACCATTCTAAGCCCTCGACTCTTTTTATATTTTTGTTTTACATATTTTTGTTTTGCACATTTTTCAAATTTACTTATTTTTATTTTTGTTTTACACCATCGTTCACAATTTTCCTATTTTTTTGTTTGATTTACTATCATTCATCATACAATAAGTGCTTATGATCGTGGATTGTATCATAATAATGTTGATTGCTAATGTTTGGTTTTTACCTTTGATTTTTAATGTTGATATTAAGATATGGTTCTTTTGATCAAACAGGCAATGAGTCCACACTGTCCATTCCTCCGTTCAACTCTATGGTCTCCCTTGGTTTTGGAACTATACTGTCCCTTTTTCTAAATAAACTTATTAATAAATTGATGGCTTGGTATTATTCAAACCGAGGAAGGACTTAATGGATGAAAAGGGTGTGACTTCAAGGGGATTCGATCCACATGTGCTAGCTATTCTCTTAGGTGCTTGGATGCTTTTGATGGGTTTTCCACCATTCTACCATTGATCAAATATCAGGAAGCTGAGTGAATAAAAATTAGTCTTTGCATGGTGTGGTTCTCACGTAAAAAAAAAAAGAGAAAGTGAGAATTCAAAGCACACCCCTTAGACATAATAAAGAAATCTGGGCTACCAGCACTGGTTATGGCACTAGAAAGACATGTTACCCATGCCTGAAGGTTCTCTCTAGCTAAGGCCCTTTCTCACTTCCTAATTCTCCATCTTTCTCTCCATGGAATGGTGGTGACTCTTTGGGGAAGCATTCTTGTTACTTCAAGGGGATGGATTGGCCAAGTGTATTGATGCGAGGTCACTAAATATGGTTGGTTTGAGTCCAGATTTGGAATGAGTTCTACTCAGTCACCTTAACCATCAAATACACAAGGAACTTTACACAACCTTGCTCTTGGGATTCCATTCCATTTTCTACTCTCCATCTTTCTTCCCATTTTCCACCTCATTGTCAGATTTATGATTAGTCTATATTTTGGTTAACTCATTGTTATTCTTTGGTAAATTCTTATTGGTCAGTCTTTAACCATTGTTTCCATATGTCATCCCTAGAGCCTATGGACTCTTTGGTTTGTCGGTTTGTCAGGGCATAAAGGGCATGAGCCTGCTTTGGGGAGGACCCACTGACATTCCTTTATGGTGCAATTGTTAAATTCTTCTCCTTAAACATTTCTTGTAATAAAATATTTCTCATTTCATCCCCATCCATGACATCTATTTTATTGGCATCGTTGTTGTTATTTTTTTCCATTTTTCTTGTTCCCTATACTTTTCCACCCTATTGCTACTAAAGGTTTGCTCTTAGTCATGGGGGCCCTATCACAAAATTTTTCATTCTACTACTTGTATCACCCCTACACCTTGGGTAGTTATCTATGATAAACCTCTAACCCAGTTTCTGTCATAACCACAACCCAACCAATGCACTTTATATCGAGGCAAGGTATCAACTGCATTATGGTTTACTTATCCTTGTGTGCAGATGGTGACTACATGAATTATGGACTAGGATAGGAGGAAGCACTCAAGATGGACTGGAGTTGGAGCGTTTACACTGGGAACAAGTTTGGTTGCGTGGCTATGGATAAAACAATGAAAGATGCAATTGCAATGTCAGCAGCAATGTGCCTCATTTCCTTGCTCTCTCTTCAAGTTGTCGGATGAGGGTATGGATGTCATCTATGTACAGTGTTCACCGCAAAGGGCATGAACACCAATGTTGTAATATGTTTGTCAATCCTTCCACTTGGCACTTTGAGTCTATTATTCCCTATCGCTGTCAGTTCTCATTCAATCAATAATCCCATACCTTCCCAATATTTTGTAAGGAACTCGAGGATGAGTTTTCATTCAACTGTGGGGGTATGATGAGTCATGATATCGCGTACGCGATATCGGGGCCTTCCATACGATATCGCGGCCTACCTCATTGCCTATAAATAAGAGGTGGACGCACTTGGTTTACGTAGTTAGTCTTAGTCCCTTATCCAAACTATTGCCTTTTTCCCTTTCTAAAGATAAAATTATTTCTGAACGCCCACAGTAGGAGTCATAAACTGAACGGATCTTTCTTCGAGCATTGTGTACCTGATCACACCTTGTGCATGGCAATAAAGACGAACTTTGTGATAAACCTTGCAACATTCAAAATAGATTAATTAATGTTAATTACTATTACTTAATGCTTTCCTTAGTTAATTAATGTTCTCTCTCTCACCCTACAACTCTCCTAAGTAAGCACACTCAGTACGATCACTTCAAGCATGCGTGTAATGCTTGGTAACCCAGTAATGATTAGTGTTTGGCAATCCCAGTAGTGTTGCACTAGTTGAGGATGTGTACAGCAAGTGAGAACGGATGCTGGTGTTAGGACTAGTTAAAGTATAATTGATTAGTTAAATCAAAATTAGTTACTTAGTTATCTCTCTCCTCCCTTTGTAGCACTAGGATACAAATACATAAAAACTATAAAAATCATATACCTCAAGTTTACTTAACCATACAATCGTGCCATACAAGTAAGCTTGGGAAGACAACGATTGATCAACCCATCCTTGTTCCACTAAGACGCATAAGCACTTAGTCCTTGGAATTTAATTGGATCATGCATGGATGCTCGTACTTGTATGGTTGAGTGTAGGGATACCTTGCTGCTCATCACTACCCTAGCTAGGGTAAGGTGATGCCTAGGATTAAGTAATTGTAGAATGGAAGCATGATAACTAAAACCAATAATGTGTAGAATACATGATAATAAGAAAAGTCAAATGCTACAAAACTTTCCTACCATGCCAAAAACTAAACATTCATATCACGTTATCAAAATTGAGGTAGTGCATGTATGTGACTTTTACTTTTTCTCTTTTTTTTTCATTTAAATTCTTTATTATTTTTTAAGAACAATTTTCATAAGTTATTTTTATTTTTTGTCTTCGCAACTAATACCATAAACTTTAAGCATGTGTAACAAACACATCAAGACTCCAAATCACAATCCTTTAAACCTACAAGATCCTTATCATTGTTGGCACATTTTGGCTATTTCATGGAACAGGTTGCATCTGAGCAAGGAAGCAATTCGAAATGGAACTAGACATTTGAATTAAACACTAGCAAAATGTGATACATCAAATGATGAGAATTTACGGTAGCAACATCGCTAATGAGGGCGATTTTGTCGGTGAAGTCAACATTCCGTTAGATGGGTGTTTACAGAAAGGAGAATTTCTCAATCATCGTAGGATGTTGTTTTGAAAGATTAGATTTACTGTGGCAAGATCAAGCTTGGTTTAACATTTACATCCAAGACAGAGAATCGTATTGGTCATTCAAAAGGAGAATTTGATACGTAATCAACTTTTGAGGGAGACAATATCATGCTTATGTAATAGGTTGACAAAGTTTTGTTATAAGAGTACTATGCTGCTTGCAAGAATAATAATGTAAAGGAAATCATTGAAGGCTTTAAGTTAAAAACATGAATAATGACCATCCTGCAATTCCATAGTGCTTGATTCTTTAGCCTTGAGAAAGATTGGGTTTCACGTTGATAGGTTGGGTTTATGAGAGCGTGATTTGTTGAAACGGTTACACAAGAAGTATCTTCTCTACTTGGAAAGGAAATCATCGCCTACGACATGGTCCACCGGGTGATGGTCACCGACGGATTTGGCATGGAGATCGGCCGTGGCAATATCCACAGGGTCATCCTCACGAACGCTACCATCGTGGCAGTGAAATCCCTATCGTAGCACTGAAATAGGAAAAATGTTTGAGGTAGAGGTGGTTATCATAGCCACGCTTAATCCCACCAACCTCGTCCGCTTCAATGGCAATTGCAGGAAAGCAAACAGGATAGATGCATGTTTTCATCCCGACAAGATTCACGGGCTTACATGCAGCTTCTTACTTTTTTTCATCAAATTTGCGACATTTTAAAACTAAAAAAAGCACAGAATAAAGACAGTGCAGGTGGGAAGCAAATTTGCAGACCACATTGGCGACAATGGCAGAGATTTGATCCAATTCACAGTTCATTTCAAGTTCTATGAATTTGCAGCCAACATCCAGCGCATTTCAATGGAATTTCAAGTGGCTTGCGGATTTCGGAGGTAGTGGTCGGCCAAGCCAAAATAACACTGGGCTGCGGCACCAGAAATTAGGGTTTCACCACCATAGCCAGCGTCCTGGGCTTGGGCTGCAGACCTATGTCTCTACCATGGCATACCAACACGTCCATTTCTAGAGGATGCCAAAAATATTGCAGTAATTCTCGGAAGATTTTGAGTAACTGTTGTTAAACTTGTTCTGTTTGAAATAAATCATGAAAGGCACTTGTGGATGCAGCAATGGTAGATCCTCCGCCAGCGTATCCTTCCTCTTTGAAACTGATTTCCTATGCAGCCCGGCTAGTATGTGCCACGTTGCCAATAACAAGGAACAGCGACACAGTTGGTTACCTTTTAAGAAATATTTGTAAAGACACATGCCAATGTTAGCATGATTTTCTCCTAACTTGTTGGGCAAGTTATAACTTCCTTACTTGGGAGAGAAGTTACCCAAGATGTTTTGTAATATCTAACTACCTATGAGACCATATAAAAAGGCTTCAAGGGTCTTGGTGGTGAAGAGGGTGGGGGAGAGCATTTGTAAAGAAGACATTGTGAAAGATTGCTTGTAAGATGACTTGTTAAAGACAACATTTTAGCCTCTTTGTCATAGTCCTGTGAGTTATGCTTTTTTTTTATTATTCTGTTTAAATTGTTTAGCTAGTGGTTTAGATAGCATCATGCTTGGTAAGTAATTTTGGGATTTTTAGATTGCTCTTATCGTTATTGTTGCATGATAGAAAGTTTCTATTAAAATTTAGCCATAGAAGAGCTTGTGTTTGAAAGCCTTAAGAGCATTTTAGTAGTGAATTTTATTATTGTGCAATGTATAAGAACTGCTATTGAGATTGTTGTAAGAGAGCATCTGCATGTAGTCAAGCCGTTGAACGATTTAATAGTCAAGAGGGT
>MNCI01000625.1:209297-236312 GCA_015680685.1 Gnetum montanum | reverse complement strand
CCCCAAGTGTTTCTTGTGGTGTTAAGGCATTTAGTCTGCTGAGTTTGACCGGATCGTGCGTGCACGCTCATATTCGTATGGTTGAGTGTAGGGGTACCTCGCCACTCATCACTATCAAAATGTCAATTTTGGCATTCCAAAAGGCATTTTTAACCCCCTCCCTCCCAACACACACACACACACCGGGGTACCTCGCCACTCATCACTATCANGTCCAAATATAGACATTATATGGCTTTTTTTACTTAGGGGATGAGGATTTGACTACTTATGAGGCATTTTTTAGCCCCAAAAGTATAAAGTATGTGAAATTACACATCCTAGGTTGCAATCTTCACATTTAAAATGAAGTTTACCCTTGGGTTTCATGGGATGGGGATTACAAAGGTTACAACATGAAATTTTGGTGGTGTTTCATACACTCTCAAGAGACCTCTCAAATTTCTCTTCTCTCACTCTTACCCAAACTTAGGCCTTGGACTCTTAGTTATAGCTACTAAAGGTGACCTTTCATCTTCCCTTCAATTGACATTCAATTTGATATCTATTAAAATCCATACTAGATGTCTTGGATAAGTAAAAGATGTCTTTCCAAGTGCAGAGATGTCAAAGAAGACATCTTAGCTAATGGGAAGATGTCTTACAGGATATGTCTTGGTTGCTAGGAAGACATTTTGTAGGAGACATCTTGGCTACTAGGGAGATGTCTTGTCTACAAGGGCCAAAAAATAAAAATGCTTGTTTTGAGATATGGAACCTTTGAATGCCTCCAAACAACTCTCCATAGATACTTGAACCCTCTAAACTCATCAAGATGAGCCTAAAACAACCTCAAACATGCTAAAATACCATGGAATCATCTTCAAAAGATCAACACAAGAAGACATACATAAACAAGACACACACACATCCAAGATATATTGAGAATTGATGTTCTCATCATCTCTCCCACCCTTAAAAATGTTATGCTTAATGACCTTTCACAAGCTGAAAGGGACCATGCTCCCATAACTCAAGGCCATCACTCTTAGCACAACAATCAAGACTTAATGCATCAAAAATATCATGAGAATGAATACCATTTAATGTTTTGGTTTTGAACTTATCTTTCTCATGGAGGCTTTTCCTCATCCCCCATCATATTTTCTTCAATTGAGCATCTTCTTGGAATGCTTCCCTTGCATCCTCATGATGATCCAAATCTACAAGTGAAGAATAAGAAAAAGCAAAAGGATTAGGCTTCCTTAATCCAACATTATTTCTTTCCTTTTCTTTTCTCCTCTTTACCTTGTTCTTTTTGGTATTTAGAAGACTCTCACTCATCCTTCCTCCACCATTAGCACCACAACAACTTGAATTATCTTCATGTTATTTATCCATTTCACAAGTAAGACAGTCAAGTTCTTCAACACGTTTGATAATTTTATCATTGCCATAATCCATAGCAAGTATTTCCAAATTCTAAAAACTCATATAATTATCAACGTCTTCACTAAAATCAATAATAACCTTCTCATAATAACTATCCCAATAGCCATCATCATCAAACAAATTATCATTATTAGTTTTCCTCTCACTAACAATGGCATCAAAAGTCATAACATGACTACGACTCTCATGACAATCACCACAATGATTATGATGCTAATCATTATCATTAAACAACCCACTACTAGTCTAAAGTGAAATATTAGCATCCATCACACTAGCTACAACATGAGAGACATTACTACCATCAACAAGGTAAAGCTCACACTTACCAGTTCATGGCTTCTCCCATCTAACATTGGTTCAACTTGATCTTCAACATATGGTTGTTCATTCTCATCAAAGCTTGAAGGTTCAAGATTCAAAATAGAAGTTTCTAATTCCAGTTTCTTCTCCTCTTCAAAGAAAACATCAACAAGCTCTTCATCCCATTTTGGAGGCACCAACTCAAAAGGTAAATTCTCCTCCATGGCCTTAACATTAAATTCATTAAAAACATCATTCAAGCAAGCATTCTTTCACATATCTTGGCTAGAAGATTCACCTCTCTCTTAATTCTCCTCAAAATATTTTCCAAGGTAGTCTTTAATTTATCTATATCTCTTAAAAACTCTTGTACTATCTTCTTCTTTGAAGGCATAATGGTGTTGATTACCATTTGGGACACGATCGCCAACTTTGGGAGCCTCACAGTCTTATGACCCTGGCAAGTCACAAGATTGAAGGTGTTCTTCAAATCAAGTTTAGATTCATGCTAGTCTCTAGCAACATCGAGGCCCAGATACCTCCAAATAAACTTAGTAGTTATGAAATGAACTAATCGTAAGTATGTGTTTACTATTGCGAATGTTGGAATGACTGGGTTATGTATGAAACTATAATTAGCTATCATTAAAGAGATTTAGCTAACTTTGTCTAATACTGTGAGTTGTTGGAGATTCCTATTTTTTCAAGTCACTTCATCTATATAGTCCTTATATTACCTACCTATAACAAATAAAATTTTACAAAAACATTTGAGCACAATTCTACCAATCTACTCCTAATTTCCCCCAAAGAGAAATTTCCACAAGAAAACTAGAAATACAGTGAGATTCAATGGGCTTAGAAAGAGAAAGAAAAGAAAGCATATTCGTGTGAAACCTCAAATATCTAAGCCAGATAAATTTATACGAGTAAACACTTTGCAATAAAGCTATTCCTAATTCAATAACTACAAATCATTCAAACTTTTTATACTACCAAAACCTGTTGCGTAAACTACAAAGTACAAGTCTCTATTTTGGCTGGTTAATAGTTGTGAAAGATTGCATTCAATAGAGCTTTAAAAAAACTTGAAAATTTCTTGATTAAAATACCAAGGCAATACACTTTAAAAATAAAGCTATTTGGATCCCATCAAAATATCAAATATTTTTCTAAATCCTTTATGCTCAAAATAGGAAATTTCGTTGGGACATTACTATTAAATTTCTCTTGAGGCTTTCAACAACATGAGCTCTTCTATGGAAAATCTTAATAGGGTTCTAATATTGTGCAAAAATACAGCTATAAAAGCAACCTAGGAAAAATCGCAAAATTAAATGCTAAGCACAATACTATCTAAACTACTAGCTAAGTAACTAAAACAAAATGGAAAGAGAAGAACTCATAGGATTATAACAAAGTAACTGAATTAATGTCTTTAGCAAGCCATCTTACAAGAATTCTTCAAACATCTTTCCCAAAATCCTCCCTTCCAATTCTATCTTTGAAGCCTTTTTATAGTGGCTTTGGGTAGTTACAATAATCATAAGAGGTTAAGGGTGAGTAAAAACCATCTAGAAGTTTTAATTTTAGCCACCTAAATATTTACAACTTCCATGGAAAGTTAAGAGATTTTTAAGCCACATCTGGCAAGTGTCTCCTTGGTAATGAAAAAAATCAAAATTAGGTACAAATATCTTTGAGTGTTGGTTGTAACTATCATGAAGTTACAACTTAGTTTCAATTCTCATAGAAAATAAACTAATATTTACCAAATGTTCATAAACCTTCTCATTTTCCTAAATCATAATATGATATCTTTTAAAAGTGTTACTCCAATGTTAAATTAATCTCCTTTATAATACTTCAAAGCGTTCCAATTGACGATGAGATTAAGCAATTTTATCTTGGCAGCTCATCCATGCAACGGTCAGTCCTCATGGCAATAACACTAACTTTCAAGCCTGATCAAACATTTTTTTTAATAAAATTATGTCAAGTCCCATAGTTCCAAAGGTGTAAACATCATTACAACAATTGGTAGCTTCTTCACACCAACAATGGAGGCAGCATTTACATACATTTGAGGTGGTGTTCGGCTTCTTGCATGACCAATTTTCCCAAATTCACTATAACATGCACAGGCTCACACTTCCTGCAGAAGTTCAAGGAGATCCCCAATAGCACACCTACAATGGCAACTACCAAGTGGAAATGAAAAAGCACCAATGCAGAAAACATCTAGAAGAACAGCAACAAGTGGTAGAGACAAGTGCAATTCATAGAAGCATTCTTTAACTAAACCTTAACCCTTGCCTCTGTAAATGGATTATATTAGAGCACTAACATGATTTTCATCTATGTAGGAATCAACCATGAGATCTCGATGTTGAGAAGGCTTAGATTTAAATGTGCCATTGGGATTGCTACCACTGGTTTGGCCTACGTTGGTATAGAGTAAAGAATCAACGGTATCCACCATTGTTGGAGATTACAATGCAAAATCTATTTTTAATTTATGCTAATAGTGTACAAGAATTCATCATGGAATATATGCCTTTGTTTTTCCATCATTTGTTAACCAAGAGAAAGATCATTGCTTCGTTGTATGCCATCACAATAGGCTTAGCCAAGAAGGCTAAATAAATTTTGTTCATTAGGAATTGCAACTACCATCAATCTGGATTTGTGACCCTTTTTCTTTACTTAATTAAATGATTTTTTTTCCCATGTCATACCAAGATCTCTTTCCTCTTGCAATAGCATTCTATATTTCAATGTTGCTGTAACCTAAATTTCTAACTTTTATCTTTACTTTTCACTATTTCACCGGTAAAGATAGTACCATAGAAAATTCTAAAATGATGATTTTTGAATTATCAAACTGAATTCAAAATCAACTAAATAATTTGCTAATAGTTTAAGAATTTTTTTAGAAATTTATCAACAAGAGATAGTTATCATCCAATTTTACTTAGAGAGTCATGTTGGGTAGAGTATATTTTTATTCTCTAATTAGCAATGCCTTCATCTTGTATACGTCACAAAAGTTGTAAAGATTTTCCTAAAGATACAATTACTTGGGCTATTGGTTGTAGGGAAAATGGATGAAAAATGTTTGCAATGAATTGGATTTGTCCAATTTGGTAAAGATAACTTTGCCTCTGAAGATGCTTCAAATGATGAACCAGTATTTGTTACTTCATACATTTCACCCTTATGAGAAAAACAATTAAGTTTTGTAGCGTCTTTGTGATGAATGTTGTGTCCTTTTTCCCAAAATGTTGAGTCTTCAACATTAATTTTAACATCAACAAAGAAGAACAACTCATTATAAAAATCACTCAATATGCCTTTATATAACCATGAATTAAAGGACTTTATTATTGGATGTACACCTCCTAAACCATTCAACTATATGTCTAAAGCATTTTTCTGCTTCATTAAATGACCAAAATGTGCCAACAAATGGAAAATGACCTAAAAGAAAATTTTCACAAAATTCTACAAGGAAAAGTGAAATATACAAGATTTCTCAAGGAATGAAACAAGAAATACTCAAATCTTAAGAGAAATAAGGACAAGATCTTCAAACCCTAGCTATTACAAGCCAATGGCTATACAATTCTACAATTATATTCTAATTCTTGAAAGATATGTTAAACTTAGAGATCAAAGGAAAATTTTCAAGCCCTAGGATAAGTAGAACAAGTATCAAGACAAAATTCATCCAAGATTGTTAATTTGGGGTGATTCTTTGTAATTGAGATGAGAATTATCCATTTGAACACAATTGTCTTCAATTGTAAGATACCAACTAATGAGGAGCTCCGATGGATTCCACAACCCAAGCTCTATCAATGTTACAAATAATAAATTTCAATACAAAATGAAAAGGAAAGCTTTATTCTTGATCAAAATTGAGAATTTAGAACATGAAGGAAGCATACATTTCCAAGGACAAATAAGATATTCAATCCAGTTCTCATACACAATCAATCAAAGAAAACACACATACACACTAATGAAAACCAAGGTTCTCTCTCTCTCTCTCTCTCTACTCTCTTCTCACAACTCTCCATACAATGGCCAATTATGGCTGACAAACAAGAAGGACAAGAGTGCTTAAGATGAGCTCCACACTCCCTTTCCCAAGACACTCTCTTGAGGATCTCTTATCTCATTCTTGAGACTAGCCTTCTTTCTTAGGATTAGCCTCCTCATTTAAAACTAACCTTCTCCCTTTTGATTAGCCTACCCAAACTTGGGCCTTTGATTCCTTTTTATAGCTCTTCAAGTGGCCCTTCATCTTTTCTCTAAATTATAATTCAATTTGAAGTTTGTTGAAATCTGTATGAGACATCTTGGAGAAGTAGGAGACATATTTCTTGAAATAGCCAAATTTCATAGGAGATGTGTTAGAGTTGGTAGAGACATCTTAGAGGAGACGTCTTGAGGGAGACATCTTTCCTACTACAGAGACATCTTGCATTATAGAAATACGTCTCTCCTACCAAGACCAAAAATAAAAATTTTTGTTTTGAGGTTTGGAACCTCTGAATATCTCCAAACAAGTCCCCATTGATCCCAAAAGCTCCTAGAGTCATCAAAATATACTTAAAACACTCTTAGTCATACCAAAACTCAAGGAAAAGATCCCATCATTGGAGAGATGGTACATTGACCTTTTTAATGTCTACATCAACACCCTCCCCCTTAAAAATATTCTTGATTCCCACACAATAGACCTTTAGACTTGAAATAGCTATTGTCCACTCACATAGGCCACAATTCACACAAACTAAAGCACAACACATATAGAATGGTTAGATCTCATAACATTTTTCTCTACTATTCAAAACTTATTTCACAAACACATATACACATAACACAATGTATGCATGGAGCACATTAAGAGACACACACACATACCACCATAATTTTGTGCTTACATCACAATGGAGAATTACATGAAGAAAGAGTGGATCTAGTCTTTTGATGATCTTGTCCAAGAAGAGAGCTTGTGAAAGAAGAGTTTGAGTGAAAGGCAAGGGAGAGCACTTGAGAGAGGTTGAGAGAATCTCTTATAAGAGTCTTGTCTTAAGCTTTAGCTCCATTATGAGCAATTGAGGATTAAGAGGGAACATGTATGGCCTCTAAGATCCTTGGGAGAGTTGTGAGTTGAGCTTGGCTCCTCATATTTGATGTAATTCTCTACATTTTAAGAGTTTTCTTATAAAAAGAGAAATTTTCTTCAATTCATTATCTTGTTCTTGCTTCTAACTCAAATTTTGCTCAGGAATCTTGTGGAATGGGTTCTTTTGAAGTCTATTGGGATAGGTTCCACATCATATTTGTATCAGAGAGATTAGTTTGGAGAAATCCACGCATATGCACTTGGTTTAGAGGTTTGTACACTTGAATTGTTGATCTTCATCAAGCTTTTGAAGAAATTTTGAAGAATTTTAAAGATTTACAGCCACTTATGGTTTGGAGAACCTATGATTGGTAAAGATTACTTTGATATTGTAAGATCAAGTTTCTTTTTTGATTTTTGAACACCAATTTATTTGAAAGGCTAAGGTTTAAAGTGAATTACTTCAAATTTACACTTTTATGTTGAAGCTTGGTGTTTTCTTTAAATGAAAGAAACATTGTTATGGATATTTGTGCATGTGCTTTTGGCTATCATTCTTGTTGCTTTAAGTTTTAGGTATGGCTCTTAAGAAGAAGACTAATCAAGAGCTTGAACAAGAACTTTAAGAGTTCAAGGATTCCTTTAAGATATTGTGATTGAAATGCAAGAAGTTCTTTCCAAAGTAAGGGCCTATAAGCACCAAGATTTTATGGAAACTTCAAGAAGGGATATGGAAAAATTCAAGACTAACTTGGGGAATATTTGGATGAGAACTAAGAGAATATCTTCTAGCCATCAAGGAAAGGAAGAAGATGTAAGGTCTCATGAAGTAGAGATCCATAAGAAAATGAGTTCTCAAGTATTTCTTATTAAGTAAAAGAGTTCTCAATACTAAAAGGTTTTAAGAGAGGGAACCAAGACTTTCATCATAAGAATCAAGAGATCTTCAATGTTTAAGATGATGTATGCTACTGATCAAGAAGAGTTCCTACCTCTTAAGCCATGGGAGGTGAAGGATCCAAGCCATAGGAGTGGCAAAGATCAAGGCTACAAGGAAGATCAAAGGTAGCACTAGAAGGTATGAAACTCATTCTTTTTACAATTTTTCTATACCTTGTGGCAAGGGAAAGAAGATTCTAAGCCAACTTGAAGCTATCTCATGGGGGAGAGATGGTCTTCTAGCCAAGGTATGTGAAATAATGATTGTGTTAATGATGTTTTTTGATGAATATAATGTTAAAGCCATCGATGAGAGTTTACCTTTTGAGTTGGCACCTCCAAAACGGGATCAAGAGCTTGTTGATGATTCCTTTGAAGAGGAGGATCCATTGGCATTGGGAACTCCTATTTAATATCTTGAACTTTCAAGATTTGATGAGATTGGACAGCCACATTTTGAAGATCAAGTTGAACCAAAGATGAATGGGAGAAGTCATGAAGAAATAAATGAGGCTAAAATTTACCTTGTTGATGATAGTAATGTGTGACCTATAGGATCCTTGAGAGAGTTGTGAGTTAAGCTTAGCTCCTCATCTTTGATATGTTTCTCTATATTTTGAGAGTTTTCTTAGTAAAAGGAAGATTTTTTCCATTTCATTGTGTTATTCTTATTTTCTAAGTTGAACTTTGCTTATGAAGCTTATGAAATGGATCCTTTTGAAGCCTATTGAGGTAGGCTCTACATCATATTTATATCAGAACAATTAGCTTAGAGGAATCCATACATGTGCACTTGGTTTGGAGGTTTCCACACTTGAATTATTGACCTTCATCAAGCTTTTAAAGAAATTTTGAAGAACTTTAAAGCTATATAATCACTTAGGGTTTGGAGAACCTACAATTAGTAAAGATTACTTTGATGTTGTAAGATCAAGTTTCTTGTATTATTTTTGAACATAAATTTATTTAAAAGGCTAGGTTTGAAATAAATCATTTTAAATTTACACTTTTATGTTGAAGCTTGGTGTTTTCTTTGAATGAAAGGAACGTCGTTATGGATATTTGTGCATTTTCCTTTGGATATCGTTCTTGTTGATTTAAGTTCTACCTTTAGACCTATGAAAGGTATGGCTCCTAAAAAGAAGACTAATAAAGAGCTTGGACAAGATCTTCAAGAGTCCAAAGACTCCTTTAAGACATTTGTTGTCAAAATGCAAGAAGTTCCTCCTAAAGTCAAGGACTGCAAGCACCTAGATTTTGCAAAATCTTCAAGAAGAAGAGATATGGAGAATATTAAGGCTAACTTGGGAAATATTTTGAAAAGAATAAAGAGGTTATCTTCTAGTCATAAAGAAAGGAAAGAAGATGAAGATCTAGTGAAGTAGAAGTCAATGAGAATAGGAGTTCTCAAATATCTCTTATTGAGCAAAGGAGTGCTCAATACTCAAAGGTTCCAAGAGAGGAAACCAAGAGCTTCATCAAAGAGACCAAGAGATCTTCAAAGTCCAAGATAGTGTATGTTGCTGATCAAAGAAAGTTCCTACCTCATAAGTCATGGGAGGTAAAGGATCCAAGCCAAAGGAGTGGAAAAGATCAAGGGAGATCAAAGGTAGCACTAGAAGGTATGATACTTATTCTTTTTGCAATTGTTCTATACCTTGTGGCAAGGGAAAGGAGATTCTAAGCCAACCTAAGGCTATCTCATGGAAGAGAGATAAGTCTTCTAGCTAAGGTATGTGAAAGAATAATTGTCTTAATAATTTTTTTGATGAATATGAGGTTAAAGCCATGGAGGATAATTTACCTTGTGGCAAGGGAAAGGAGATTCTAAGCCAAGTTGAGGTTATCTCATGGAAGAGAAGTAAGTCTTCTAGCAAAGGTATGTAAAAGAATGATTTCTTTAATGATGTTTTTGATGAATCTAATGTTAAATCCATGGAGGAGAATTTACCATTTGCATTGGTACCTTCAAAATGGAATGAAGAGCTTGTTGATGATTCCTTTGAAAAGGAGAAGCCATTGAAATTGGGAACTCCTATTTCGGATCTTGAACCTTCAAGCTTTGATGAGATTGAACAATCATATGTTGAAGATCAAGTTCAAAGTTGGATGGAAGAAGCCATCAAGGGGTAAGTGTGAGCTTTACCTTGTTGATGATAGTAATGTCTCCCATGATAAAGCTAGTATGAGGATTGTTAATCTTTCACTTCAGCTTGATAGTGGTTTGTTCAATTGTAATAATGTGCATCATAATGATTGTAGTGACTATGATAATGTTTTGAGTCATGTTTTATTTGATACAAACAATATGATTTTTTATGCCACTATTAGTGAGAGAAAGCTAATGATGTTTTTTGAAGGAAGCATACATCATCTTAGACTCTTGGTTCCTTTGATGAAGCTCTTGATTTCTACTCTTAAAACCTTTAAGTATTGAGCACTCCTTTGCTCAATAAGAGATACTTGAGAACTCCTTTTCTCATTGATCTCTAATTCACTAGACCTTTCATCTTCTTTCCTTCCTTGATGGCTAGAAGATAACCTCTCTCTTCAGTTGACTATGGCTTCTGCCACTCACCTTCCATCCTAGCAATGGTGTCTAAGAGCATCTCAATTTGGGCAATAGACTTTTTGTGCACCTAGCCCATCACGTAATATTCACACACTTTCTTGTCTCCTACCTTAACCCTTTTACAATATGCATTGATTCTCCATTTGGCTAAAATCATGGTTCAGACAATGTTGAGTAGTTTTCATGTATCTCTCCATGCCAATGTCAAGAGGTTCACAAGCTCCTTATCTCCATTCGTCCATCTCCTCCCAAATGTTATAAATTTGGGCATAAGTCTAAAATTTTATATACAATACTCTAACCATGTCTACCTACCTCTGAATTGATCTAGAAGGCAAGGATTTGTACCAAGTTTTTGTATGCTCAATGAAGGTGCAAGGAAATAACTATAACTTTTGCTAATCACTCACGATTCCTTGGAGCTAGCAAGTAGTATCAAAAGCTTGCATATGGAGTTGGGGATCATCATTGGTATATCCTTTATATGTTGATACATCAGCCATTTTAATCCATTTAATTCTATTATCACAAACATGCTCCCTTGGAATGTGGATAACTTTAGTTAACTCATGATAATCACCCTAGTCAAACAAAGGAGAATCATCATCATCACCAGCAAGTCAAGACAAGTGCAAATGTTGGAACTTGGAAAGGAAGTCATCATTTTGAGTTCAAGCTACACACAAAGTGAAGGTACCTAACCATGGGTCTTCATGGTGGAATGGCCCCTTATCTTTCTTGTCTACTTTGGCTTCTAGTTTTCCATCTGAATGGTCAAATGAAAAGCTATGACCAACCTCTTCTTGCATCAATCTATCCAAAAGATCATGCATGTATAAAGGTTCATAATTGTCAAATATAGGCTTATGAGCTTTGTATGCAATGTGTTCATCCTCTAGTTCCATGTTGATTAGGGCATCTTTGAAATCATCCAATGCAACCATGACTAGGTCCCTATAGAACTGGTCATGAGCATCTCTCCATCTTCCCTACTTATCTTGATGATAAGCCAACATAACCAGTGGATGGCTCTTATCCTTTGAATGCTCAAAGGTAACAAAAGTCCATCATCTTTTTGGTGCATTACCAAAGGTCTTTGGTGAGCTCTTAGCACTATCTTCCATCTTGTTTGTATTCATAGCCTACACACACAAAACTAAAATGCATACTTGATTTGAAAAAAGGTTAAAATCAAGAATGTACAATTATTTCCAAACAATTCACCAATGTCTTCCCAAGCAATGATGCCAATGATAAGGATCCCACCAATTTTGGACCAATGGCAAATCATAGTGCAATCTAGTCGTAAGCTTCAAGGACCATGTTCAGTGGATTGCCACGAACACTTATGTATATCATTGCATTCAATAAACATAAAGGAGATTATAATATATATAATACAATTAGAACCCTGTGTTGCCACACTGAGAGATAGAGAAAATATTTATGATTTTATATTTTATAATTTTTATAGATTTTATAATTATAAGAAAAGAACAAACAATAATAAACACACATGCATTACAATCCCTCTTAAGGACAAGTGCAATGCTTGTGTTACAATCCCTTTTCAAGACAAGTATGACACCACACACAAAATGCAAATAAAATGACTCTTAGTCACAACCTCAATTGCCCAACACCATGTCATATAGTTACAACGTCCTTGGATAAAGGTGAATCACGCAGCTTATGAAAATGAGAATTAAATAAATATTTTTATGATTTTAATGTTTTATAATGTTTTTGGTATTTTAATATTTAAGGCATCAACAATAGAATGAGGGAAAATCATAAACTCACTGCATAAACACTAGATTTCAAGCATGGTAACACTAACAGAGTCTAGCCACACTTGTGAAAGTGACGAATCAAAATATACACAAAACAAGGGAGGAATCAACTTATCCAAGAAAGGAAGAGCTCTTTACACAAAACTAGATACCAAAAGCTAAAGGAAAAATGCTTGAAATCAAGTGTCCCATGTGAGAGCTTATCTCAGGGTATTTATAGTTTTTGCAACATAACGATAGGGGTTCACTAATGCCTAAGTGGCAACAAAGGTTCGTTAGCACAGCCAAGGCATCCCAAAGACACACCAAAGGAGGTAGAGAGGCAAAAGGACCAAACTAACAAAGGTACATCATACAAGTCAATGCACCACTTCCTAGATACTTTCCCTACATTTCCCAAATGAAAGCCAAAACGCCAAGGAACATGCCAAAAGCCTTCAAAGGTCTCCGAACAAAGTTGGAAACATCTTGGGAAGCCCGAAACATGCAACAATCCTACAAGTGTGAAACAAAAGGCTGGGATGCAAACTTAGGAGGTAGAAACCTAGACCATGCACAAGAAAACCACAAACACAAGATGCATGAAACACATGTCAAATCTAGGGCTTACAATCACCTTACAAAATGCCATTGGATGACTCATCATCTTAATAAGAAATGAAAACTCGTAACGGCAATTTTGAACAAGGTCAAGGTCTAATCTTTTTTTCTACCCCAAAGGGAAGGTTTTTTAAACTAGTTGTAAAAATGAAAACTACAAGGATATTCAAAAAGTAATTAGGCCTTCCTTTTCATTTTGTTTTTAAAGCTTCTTTGTTATCAATAGAAAATGTTGCTCTTTTTAGGATATAATTATATTTTTGGACCCCCTTCTTTTTCAACCTTCTCATTTATAGAGTTTATCCCCACATCTCTTTATGTGCCTAAGGATCAACTTTCTCTTCATTATGGTATTTCATTTTATTTTATTACATGTTCATTTATAATACGTATATTTTACTCTTCAAAAATTTTTCAATATCTTCATTCTAATTATTCAAAAAAAATGTTTCCAAATTACTTTATCTTTCACTACAAAATTTTATTTTATTTTTGTCTTTTCATTTATAGTATACATGGTCGAAGCCACTACTTAGAATGATAATAAGGTGCTTGTTTCTCAAGTCATAAGACTTAGGTTCAAGCCTAAGTAAAGCCACTCATTAGGCTTTCACTCATCCACTACCTTTCTAGAACCTTGCCTTAGTGAGATGTGCATTAAGTTGATCCTTCTATTTCTTGTACATATGGTGCATTTTACTCTTCAAAAATTATTGAGTTCAAGCATGTGACTTGTAAATTACAAGTTACAAGTTCAACTCTAACAAACCATTATGTTTAATGAAAGTTTGTACCCCAAATTTAGTTATGCATTGTGAATTTTTCCTTTTGTTTTATTTTTGACCTTTTCATTTATGAAAATGAAATTGAAATTTTTACTTATGTCCATTGAGATCCAAATTTCAAATTTCCTTAAAAAAATAAAACTTGTGACCTATGGTTGCCAGACCAAGACCCTTACCACTATGCTAACACCTTATTATTTGTCATTACAATACATATTATAAATTTTACTCTTCAAAAAGTTTCACATATCTTAGTTTTAAAGATTCTTAAAATGCTTACTTTTTTATGCTTTTTGTTTGTCTGTGTGTTTTCTCTTTCTTTTTCTTTTTGTCCTAAGAAAACAAACATTAGGCATCAAGTCTAGTTACATGTAGGAAAACATGCCTTGTTGTTAAATTAAAACTTGTTTCCCTTTGGAACAAGGGCTAGAGGAGTGGAAATCTTTGTGTTCCATGCTATCTTAACCATTACCAAAGAAAACTACATGGCCTCCATTCCTTGTGAACCTTGTCATAAGGATATATAAGTTTGTTAGGAAGACTTTGCCACTCTAGCTCGAGCTACCACCTTTCTCTATGAAGCAATGCTTTAGGCTAGATACATTACACTAATAATGTGTCTTAACTCTTTTAAGCTTGTTAGGGTGTTGTGTGCATATGCTAGTAATCTTTCTATAGTAATACATGTGTACACCTTGTTCTATGATTGCTTAAGGTGTATGCACTACACCTCTAACCTTTGGACTAATGAGTTGTATGTAGTTATGATGTGCTTGCAAGTGCTCTTAACATTAAGGCATAATCCACCTTGAGTTTGCCTTCCTTTAGTTACTAATTTGAGACTCTTAGGTGGTGTCATTCAATGCTTTTCACACCAACACCATAGCATAACACAACCCCTACCTACACAATAGGGTATATATGACCCACTAAACAAAAATATCCTACCACAATGCTACTCCACTAATGCCACACTAAAGAGATTAGTGTCCAAAATGCTTATAAATTATCTTATCTTTCATCATGAAATTTGATTTTGTTTTATTCTTTGCCTTTTCATTTTGTTTTATAATGAAGATGGTTTATTTTACTCTTCAAAAGCTTTTTAATATCTTTAGTTTTAAATATTCAAAAAACATTTACAAAACAAATGAATGCATGGGTTTTTATGGATGCTTCCTTAGGAAAGCAACATTATCTAAAATTTTGAAAATCATGTGTGAATTTTTTGTGGTCTTTTTCTTAATGTGAGTTATTGAAACTAAAGTTTTATTACATCACAAGACCCAAAAAAATCTATGTAATAGGCATTACATTTGGACCATGAAAATTAAATATCAATTAAGAAAAGATCATCTAGACTTTTTGCTATAATATTATATTTTTTTCTCAAATGTTCAATCTATTGAAAAACATGTTCATCTTCACCCATGACATCCTAACTCACATAACCTACATGTGTGTTCTTCTCTAAGAAATTGCATTCACTTTTCACTTCGAATCCAAAGATGATGTGAACTCAAACAAAGCTATTAAGGCATGCATGATTAAGCAACAACTCAAGTTCACACAATCTGTAAACAGCCCCAAAATGTTCGTTTGGAAATTTCCCGAAAAGGAACCACCCCTAATAATAGGTTCTTCTCTCCATCGGAACAATAGGGCCGTTATGCTCATTACTAAACTTGTTGAAGAGATGCTTGGTTATAACCAAGGTATATCTTTTTTATCCGAGGTTGAATCGATCATCATAAGAAGAATTTAGCCAAAAATTAGGATACATTCTGGGAAAATCAAACTTCCATCGAAGAGAAGCAAATGAAAGGCTTTCATCAAAATTCTCGTAGAATCGAGAATGAAGTTTTCATTAACTTCATTCTATACATGCCAGATCATGAATTAGTAACTACATCCAATTTCCAAAACCAAATCGGGGTAAACTCGGGGACTCGTTCCCCGCTAACGCCCAATTGTGTCAAACTTTCCATTTTTGGAATGGAATATTTACGGAATCTCCATGAATAGGATCAACCCTTATTCCATGGTATTTACATGAGGTTCCTCTTTCAGAAAGTCCCCGAGAGGGCTTAGTTGATCCAAATAGTAAACAGAGCAGAGAGCAGAGCACACCGTAGAAAGATTCTAAATATGAGAAGTCAACCTTGGATTCGAGAAGAAGCAAATGAAGAACGGGAACGAAAGGAAATAAGGTGTTTCTAACTCTAGTTTCGGATGAGCTTCTCCCAATTATGTCTGGTAATAGAAGTTATGTAGTTGGACCATCTGTTGTATCCGTTCTAGTTTTGCTTCTCTAGAGAAGATGAGAGGCTTTCCCTTAAGCCTAAAACAAAGATTTGTTATAAGTTTATTTGTTTGTCATTATTATGAACAAGCCAACTCAAAAAACTTAACATCCTTTTATATATGCTCTTTGTTGATGACATTGTCTTGATTCATAGAAGTAAGATGGAATATGTGGAATGTACTTTCAATGAACAATATGAATATTAAAATCCAAACAAACTATGTTTTTTACTATAAGCAATTCAAATACATGGGTTCTTAACAAAATGAACGATGAGATTAACAACAATGTACAAATTGAATTGAAGTAATATGGAAGAAATAGTATGAAACTAAATATGGAAGAAACAGTATGAAACTAGTAGTACGTTGTGTAATAAAAGAATCCTTACTAAGTTGAAGGGCAAGTTGCATAGAATTTGCTATTAGACTTTTAGCCATATATGTTGCAGAATCTTATGAACACCGCAATAAGCCAAAGGTTAAGGTGCATATTAGATGCAACTAGGAAACATCAAATCAATAATGCTTTTATGTAGGAAAGTGTGGTGGTAACATCTATATATGAAAGATTAAGAAAATTAAGTGATCTTAGATGGTTTTGATCATGATCATGTGCTAAGAAAATCAAAAAAGTGCTCACTTTATTAAAGTTCTGGAAACTCAACAAAAAAGTAGACTAAAACTTTCTTTGTTTGCTTGCATAAAGGTAACATCCAAAATTTAGATATTAATGCTTATTTAGCTTGATACAAGCAACTACTGGAAATGAACTCGTAAAGCCAACCCCATGTAGTGGGGTATCGCTAGGATGTTGCCGATGATATATTGCCATCAGAAAGTTGAGTCAAAGTATCAATTCTAAATACTCTATTTCAACCATAAACATCACACAAAGATATTAGAAATCATTCACAAACCTTCGAGGAAAGATGATGTCATAAAGGAAAAGGGTGGCTACAAAAATAAATATTAACAATTAAGATGCAATAATGAACTCAAAACAAGCTTGTAAAATTGTTAAGGAAAAAATCTTACGACAAAATGAAAGACCTAAATAAACCTACCATTTTATTTAAAAATCATCACATAAGAGATTTATTATTGAAGCAAAATATCTGTGCACCTATTCCCATATCTTTGCAAAAAAATTATAGGTAGAGTAACAAAGATTCTTGAGGATAAAATAGGTTGATTATGTATAGTATAATTTGTAACAAATTTCTTCAAAAGCAAATTCCAAATCATAAGTAAAGCTTTCTATAAATTATTTAAACGATTAATGTTATTCCTATGTCATCATATAGAAGTGTTTCAGCTTCCTGAATATTAAACACATGCTATACCTACGATGTATTTACCACAAATTAGCTTACCAAATTCTTTGGGTCTACAAGACAATTAAACTAAGTTTCTGTATTCAAGACCAATGCCTCATTTAACGCAGTAATCCAGAGTTCTTGGGATTTCAATTTTAATCTACTAGTAACAGTTATACCCCTTCAACAATATGCGAAGCACCAAGACATATTTACACATTATGCATTTCCTTAAGTTACTGCTGGGACATATGAAACAAATCAGAAATCAGCATTTCATAAGTACCTATTATTCAGATGGCAACAGGTGTTTCATGCTCTGTTCAAATAGCAACAAGTTAACATAGCATGTCAAGCTAACTCCCAGTAAAGTTTCGTGAACATATTAAACTATAACATAACATTACATGAAAAACTCATCGAGTCATACCTTGCTTGTATAACAGCTTACATGTCAGCAGTCATCTCCTTTGACATTTCTCCCACCAAGTTACAATTTTGCACTTCCTAAATGATTTGGATGGAATTTAAGAGAAAGAAACTAACCCTAATGTGCAAATAAAAAACATTTATCCTGCACATCCTTCTGAATAAAATACCTTTCTTGTAAGGCAAGAAAACAGGTCCACATGCTAACATGATGAATACTTGCAACATTTCGTAGCACTTAAACAAACTGCCAACTTAACCTTAGACCTCTATTAAATATATGTGGGTAAAAATACTAAATGAAACTTTCTATTAATGAGAAATAGCCACTAAAAAATTTAAATGACGATAATCCAACATAGATATGGTAGGATCTACTCACAAATGAGATTCAAAAAATTGTAAAAAGACCCATCACTTACA
This sequence comes from Gnetum montanum, assembly GCA_015680685.1. Classification (NCBI taxonomy): domain Eukaryota; kingdom Viridiplantae; phylum Streptophyta; class Gnetopsida; order Gnetales; family Gnetaceae; genus Gnetum; species Gnetum montanum. Next base: position 218,277 of record MNCI01000625.1, on the reverse strand, counting down.
GGGCCCATAGATAACATGTTCAAGTATTAACTTTTATGAAAAGAATTACCTGATCGCTAATGATAACAGAAAAAAGCTCAGCTACAATACCTAACTGTCATGCTGGTTTTGTTGGAAACAATCAGAAAGAAACAAAAATGGGGACGACTGTTCTTCAGCAGTAACGTATCACTGTAGATGAGCTCGTAGAATAGATTCCAATTTGGTGTAAAAAAACATTTCTTCAAGCTTGAAATGTCTAGCTGTATCTGCTGTCTTGTGCAAATGGCTTTATAATAACCATAAAGAGCATTGCATGCCACTTAAAAAGCCTGTCTAAAGCCAACATCTCCAAGAGGTTACGTGTATGCAGGGCAGGTTGCGTCTTATCAAATATTGGATAAGCCAAATGTGGAGGACTTCCATAATTTAAACAACACAAAAGTACATCAATATATGTTCCCCACACATCCACTGTATTAGAAGTAACAAAATCTTCAGCAGTAAATAAATAAATATCCAAGATTTAATGCAAATCAGTGGAAATCCATCATTTAACGATACAGTTCAGTCGCATAACCAGTTATGCTGCCCAAACAATTTCACAAATTCAAGGACATAGGACATGAGATTCACAAATTTTCAGTTGGTCTGCATAGCCTCGGCATGGTAATTCTCCAATTCAGCATCAAGATCTGCTGCGCTCTTTGTTTCATTGCGTTTCCCCTTTCGTCCTGATCCTCTTCCACCCCGACCTCGGGGACCTCTTTTTGCCAATCCTCTAGAGCCACCCCTGCATTTGTGTTCAGCTTGTAAGATTTTAGCAGTGCATCAAGGAAGAAATTCATAAAACTGCTGCATTATCCAGAACATAAAGCACATTTTGCGAATTTAATAAGGTCTTGGAAGTTACCCATTGACAGACTGAACTGCAGGTCTGACTGCCCTAACTCTGCTATGTGGAATTGTTGGGGCAGGAACAGTAAGGTTTGTCCCGATGATTTCCAGTTTCAGTGGCTTGCCATCAAGCTGAACGTTATTATATCGTCGCACCGCTGCTTCAGCATGAGCTCTCCTGGCAAAAACAACTTCCCCTGTGCCCTGAAGGAGGAAAAGAGCGTATTAAATAACAGAACTAAATAACTTTTAAAAGTGTTTATGTTTTATAACCTAACTTGTGTCGTTCTATGATACCTTTGACCTTCCACTCCTATCATAGTGAATGGAATGACGTTTTAGATCGCCTACTTCTGAAAAAAGCTCCTGAAAAATTAAATCAAAAGACTAACAGTTAACTCAACAATCAAGTAAAATACTACTATCTTCTCTCTTTTGAAAGATGAAAGCACGACGGCAAATTATAGCAGCAAGATACCTTGACATCGTCGTTGGAAACACCATAATCCAAGTTGGAAATAGCAACTTTTGTGCCTGTTTCAATTTTAAGAAGTCGTGAAGGTGCTAATGCATCCATCATCTCAGCATCGAATTTATCATGCTGCCATGTGGAATCCGGTGCCTGGGAAATTGGCTGCCAAAAACCCATTTTCCGATTAATTTACAGAAAAAATAGCGTGGAAACCTTTAATTACCACTACACTACCATGATTTTCATCCACGCAATAAAGGACAACATGCCCTCGAAAACAACTAATAAACATGAAAAAAAATTACGTTGTTTTCTTACTCTTGAATACGGAGTTACGGTGTTGGATGATCGCTTGAAACCTTTGCGGATCGGCCCTAGGCCTTTAGCGGCCGCCTCTGTTCCTGCACCACCATTTCTGCCTCTGCCACGACCTCCGCCGCTCTTCTTGTTTTTCTTAATCAGATCATCCAAGGACATATCAAGAGCACTCGACATCTTGATTCTCGGATGAACTCAATAAATCCTGTATCGCAAATCGCAATACCGTAAGCAAATCCAAAAATTTTATGATCAAAAACCCCAACCTAGGGCTTTTCAACAATGAATCAGATCTTTTCTTCTCGCTAAACCAGACATCACAGGCTTTGCAATGCAAATGCTTTCTCACTCATATTAAAACCGAGGGCTTGTCGGATCAAAACGGATTCAACGAACCAGATAAAAACCTAGTTTCAATAATATCTCAAACCCTAGGAAATCTAAACACAGAAACACAAACGAATAGAAATTTGAGAACCTAAAATAGAAACAAGGGTTACCTGAGCAAGCGTGAAACCGAGGAAAGCAGAGGACTGGGAAGGGACTTTGTGCAGAAAAGAGAAACACAGATATAGGTTTCAGACCAGCTCGAAAAGAAAACAAGGAAGCCGCCTTAGCTTTACCTGTTTGGGATTTAGCCGCCCAAAAAAGGTTTTATTAATAACCACATTAAATTCGGATTAAACATGGAAAACTACGGACTCCGAAAAGAAGTTTCATTAATAACCACATTAAATATGGAAAACTAAGAACACTGGGATGAAACTCTAGGAAGCATCCTTCGCGAAAGAAGAAACCAATTTGGGGAGCTATTCTTATACGGAGACTCTACAGGTTACAAAGAGATGAAAGAGTTCATCTCTTATCCAAATGATATGATGATAATTATTTATTTACCATGGTAAAGTCAAAAAAAAAAAAAGTGACCAAGAGAGCTTTCCCTCACAGTTACAATAATAAAATTATTTTGCCATGATAAAATTATTTTGCCATGATAGAAAACTCTGTTGGACAAGGTTGGTAATGACCTCTTAGCTATTCAGAAATCTATAAGTAAGTCTTTGCTTTTAACTATGTATATTTTTTGGTGGTACAACCAATATCACACTTTCACATAAAATAAAACATAATGGTGTTTAATCATAATGTTAATTGGTAAACAATGAGGTGTTAGCTCAGTAATAAGACTCTTGATTTGAAAGCTCTAAGTTATGGGTTTAATGCTCGTGGAAAATGCTAAGTTATAAAATTCTAATTCAACTGTCTCTTGGAATGTGCTTAGATTAAAATTGTTTTAAGGTTGCAACACCACATAATTTTAATTGGTAAGTGGTTAACTCATTATGTAACTAGGGGTATTAAAAACCAAACATTTCTCTAAGAACATTTAGACATTTACCCTCAAGACCTATTATAGTTCAATTAGAAATCTATAATTCAATATTGCTCCCCAAATTCTTTCCCATTAGCATTAGCCTACTTCTTAACATAAGTCTTAATCATTGACTTAACACTATGATTGTTAAATAAGAAAAAAATTTCGCTATAGGCCAATTATTTAAAGTAATCAATACTTTCTCTAAGAAAAAAAATATGTACAAAAGCTTTTGTCTTCTTTGGTATCTTTATTAGCATTTGATCATTGATGAGAGTGGTAATTATTAGGGCGGTTACTCTAATAATTAGAGTGGTAATTATTAGGGCGGTTACTCTAATAATTAGAGTGGTTATTATTAAGGCAGTTACTCTAATTATTAGAGTGGTTATTATTAGAGCAGTTACTTTAATTATTAGAGTGGTTATTATTAGAGGGGCAATTTCTCTAAAATTAGAGTGGTAGTTTCTTTAAAATTAGAGTGGCAGTTTCTCTCTAAAATTAGAGGGGCAGTTTCTCTAAAATTAGAGTGGCAGTTTTTGTAATTATTAGAGTAGTTGCTCCCAAGCCTATAAATACAGTGCCTAGGCACACAATAGGGGGAAGTCAAGAAGAAGAAGAATTTAGAAAAAGAATTCAGAGGAGGAAGTCTTTTAGGAGTCAAGTAGGAAACTCTAGCCAAGTGCCTGCAGCAGGAGGTCTAAGTGTGGACAGATCTTTATTCGAGCATTGTGTACCTGAGAACACCTTGTGTACAACAATAAAGACGAGCTCTTGAATTCATCCTTGTAACACTTGAGATTTGTTTTCTTACTCATTTCCTTTATTTTATTTTCTTCTGCATTTATTTTATTTTATTATTTTATTTTATTTTATGCACTTTACATTTCTATTATTAGCACACACAGATCACTTCGAGCATGCGTGTAACACTTGGTAACCCAGTAACGATTAGCGTTTGGTAATCTCAGTAGTGTTGTGCTGGTTCAGGATGTGTATAGTAAGTGAGAACAGATACTGATCTTAGGATTAGTTTAAAGCCTAGTTAAGCAGTAGTTAAGTTAAATTAGTAACTTAGTTATCTCTCTCTCCTCCCTTATTAGCAGCAGGACATAAAAGCTATAAAAATCATATGCCTAAAGCTTACTTAACCATACAATCGTGACATACAAGTAAGTTTGGGAAGACAATGATCAACCAACCCATCCTTGTTCCACAAAAGCGCATAGGCACTTGGTCCTTGGAATTCGACCGGATCGTGCATGAAACGCTTATATTCGTATGGTTGAGCATAGGGGTACCTTGCCGCTCATCAATCATGTAATTTGATTTTTTATATCTTCAAATTCATATTGTTCTTTTTCTTATCCTCAAGTTCAACGTGATTTTTCTTTTACTTATCATCTTTTTTCTAGAGTAAAAAATGATAAGCAATAAACAAACGTAGTTTATAATGGGAAAAGTTGGAAGAATTAGAAATATTATTATTAGTTTTTTTGTCTATTTAATACCAATTTTCTTTACCATTAAGAAGAATGATTTCAATAAAAAAAATGCCTCTAAGAGCCAAATGATGTAGAAATAGATTCCATATGCTTAATAAGACTAAGAAAACTATCTCTTGCTCAACTTTATAAAAAAATCAATAAAAAATTAAATAACTAACAAAATATGAAATTTTAAAATATTCTTTAGATTCAACATCAAAATTTGGAGTCCACTTATATATGATCAACATTGCATGCATATGTATAAATGAATGTATCTTTAAGGCATGTTACACCATTGAAACATTAACTAGCTAAATGAGAATGATACCTAATATAAATGACCTAAATATCATGCTTTTGAATCACATCATTTAACAATGAAGTGAAACCTTGATTGTGAGGTAGGTAATCCAAAATTTGAATGAACACATATTATGATGTAAGATGAGTGGAAACTAGAAACTGGAAATTTTTATTACATCCAAGAAATCACAAAGGATTTGTTGGACGGCTACAAAGCCTCAACATATTTTTGAAGAAAGTTGAAAACATCATTGATGTAATGCCCTAAGCACATAGGGTTAATTTGAAAGAAAGCAATTAGTAGATAATAATCAATAGTATGATTCAATTGAATGTGATCCAAAGATAAGTTGCATTAACATTATTAAAACAAAGCATAAAATATTTTTGCTCACAACTTTATAAATTTGCATTATGATAAGCAATAGAAATTTCCACATCAGAAGAGAAAACAAAAATGTCACCATCAATAAAAGAAGTTGGGAGTACATTAGAATCCCCCATATGAGAATTCTAGAGGAATTAAATCCATTAAAGAAAAGTAAAAGAGAAAAAAAATCAAATTTTTTAAAGAAAAATCAAATCCAATGAAGAAACCAAGTTTTTAAAATGGTATTGTAAAGTTGTACACCTCATAGCTATCCTTAAAATTATAATTTTTTGTCATTCCATGTCATTTTTTGTGTTTTGTATTTAGTGTTAAGCATGTGATATTCTATAATTTTTATTATTATTTTAAATATTATTTATTGGATTCAACCCTTTTCCCCAACCCAAAAAACCATAATCTAGGTAGTGCTATATTCCTTTATACTTATTTTAATGATCATGTTGGTTGTATCTACCTTTTTATTAACAAAAAAATAAAAACTCGCAACATATCATAAATTAAAAAAAAGGTAACAATGAGGTATTAATTTAGTGGTAAGAGTTTTTACTTGGTAATCCTAAGTTAAAAGTTCGATTCTACTAGCTGGTATTTTGTAAAAGGAATTTTGAAACTAAAAGGAATTCTACTAGGTCGCATATAAATAAGGGGTCTTAATGGATGTAAGTAAAAAATTTCACTTAGTAACATGGATATACTAGGCTAAAGGCTTTGTAAAACAAAGGTTACTTAGTAAAAGCATTTAGCTTTCAATTTTCTTCATTAAAAGATTAATTCTAAGGGGTACCATTGTCTTTTACTTAAATTATAAGTACACATAGTCAAGTAGTTTTGGTTTAGATATCACTACTTGATGAGTGGCGAGGTACCCCTACACTCAACCATACGAATATGAGCATAACACGCGCGATTCAATCGAACTCCGCAGACTAAGTGCGTACATGCCTCATGGAACACTTAAGGTTAATTATTCATTGTCTTCCAAGACTTATTTGTATTTGTCACGATGTATGGTTAAGTAAGTCCAAGGTATATGATTTTTATATATTTTTGTGTTTTATCTCCTATGCTATTGAGTTGAGGGGTGAAGAGACTAATTTCTAACTTTAACTAATGAACTAAGTCTAAATTAACCTAGTGTCAGCATCCGTTCCCACTTACCGTACACACCCTAAACCAATGCAACCGTGGCTACCAAATGCTAGTTGTTGCTGGGATCACCACGCGTAACGCACGTGCTCAAAGTGGTCGTACTGAGGCACTTAACTAGGAGAGAAGGGTGAGAGAGATTTAATTTCTAATAAAGCATGTAAATGACAAGTAATAAATAACAGTAAAGAAAATCCTAATTAGCCTATTCCATGCACTGCAAGGTTTATCCAAGAAGCTCGTCTTTATTGTCGTACACAAACTTGTGTTCAGGTACAATGTTTGCTCGAATAAAGATCCGTTCACTTTAAGACTCCTACTGTGGGCACATGGAAATTAGTCTATCTCTGGAGTGGAAAAATTGCCAGAGTTTCACTACGGTCTAGGCCTAGATTAGGAAAACAAGGGAGAGCCGCCTCTTATTTATAGATATGACGGTGCACTATCGCAGGGGAAGACGTGATATCACATATGTGATATCACGAGGGATGCAATATCGCGGCCCATGCGATATCGCGTCCCATCATACCCCCATGACTAAATGAAAACTCGTCCTCGAGTTCCTTACAATAATATCTGGAAGGTATGGGATTATTGACTTAAATGGATCTAATGGGATGACATGTGAACGGATCATCATTACAAGACTCAACAAAACTGGTGTTCATGACAACAAGAGTGAACACCTTATTACATTGACATCAGGCCTTAGTTAGCAGCTAAGAAAGAGAGAGAGAAAGAAGTGTTGTTGCTGCCAACGCCAAGATTACGCCTTTCGTTGTCCATAAGTAAGCACAACATCGATCTTGCTCCTTGCATAGCTGCTTCAGCGTTGCTCCATTCCAAGCATTCCTTCCAGATCCCCTTTGTTGTCATATGATTGCCATCTGCACACACAACACAATTTTTGTATTAACAAGGGTAAATGAATCATCATGTAACTGATACCTTGTTGCACTGAAAGGTCCAATTGGCTAGGTTGTGGTATGGCTGATACGGATCTAGAAATATAATATTGATGACTACCGAAGGTGTAGGGGTTAGGAAAAAAATCGAGGCTAGGAGAAAATCGAAAAATCATGCCCCGTATCCCCATGACTAATTGCGAACCTCTGGTAGCATTAGAATGGAGAAAAAAAAGGAGTAAGAAAGATAGAGAGAAAGAGACAACTATAACATCAATGAAATGGATGTCAAGATGAAAATGAACAAAATAAAATAGATTGCAAAAATGTTTAAGGGAAATAAATTAACTGGTGCACCAAATAGGAATGTCAGTGGGTCCTCCCCAAAGCAGGTTCATGCTCTTAATGCCCTGACAAACCCACATTCAAAGAGTTCGTAGGCTCTGGGAATGTCATTTGAAACAAGAGTTAAAGTCTTAACCGTGAGAATGTACCAAAAAGAAAACAATGCGTCAACCAAAATATACACTAATGATACAACCGGTAATGAGGTGAACAATGGAGAGAAGGATGGAGAGAAGAGAATGGAATGGAATCCCAAGAACAAGGTGGTGTACAGCCTCTTGTGGATGTCATGATTAATGTGACTTAGCAAATCCCGTTCCAAGTTTGGCCTCAAACCAACCACATCCAGTGACTTCGCATCAATGCATTCGATCAATCCATCCCCTTGAAGTAACAAGAATGCCTTCTCCAAGAGCCACCACCATTCCGACAAAACAAATGAGGAGAGAATGGAAAGCGAGAAGGGCCTTAGTTAGAGGGAACATTTTTATTTTGAGTTCCATAACCAGTGCTTGTAGCCCAAGGGATTATTTTGTCTAAGGGGTGTGCTTTGAATTCTTACTCTTTTTTTTCTTTCTTTTTTATTTTTTTTATTTTTGTGTTTTGTGTTTTTATGCGTGAGAACCACACCATGCAAAGACTTCTTATTTTTATTTGCTCAGCTTCTAATAATTGGGTAATGTCGAAGCGGCAAGAAAAATCAAGAAGAAAACATCCAAGCACCTAAGAGAATGGCCAACACAAATGCATCAAGTTCCCTTGAAGTCACACCCTTTTCAATCCTTGAGTCCTTCCTTAGTTTGAGAAATGCCTAGTCTTCGATTCGTTAAAGTTCTTATTTAGAAAGAGACTATACATTTCCAAGCTGAGAGAGACCATAGAAACTGGTGGATGGATGGATGAAGTGAACTCATTGTCTGCCATATCAAAAGAAACATACCTTAGTATCAACATCATGACTTAAAGGTAAAATCCAAACATTAGCAATCAATAGGAAAACAGTTCATACCATCGTGAAGAACACTTATTGGTGACAAACTTACAAGGTGGAGAACACACACACAAACACATACAAAAAATGGAAAAGTATAACAATGTTGAAAAAAAAAAAACAAGAAGAGTTAAAGAAATGTGTAAAACAAAAACTAGAAAAGTTAAAGAAAATTGTAAAGCAAAAATAAGAAAAGTTAAAGAAATTTGTAAAAAAAAAATGTGTAAGACAAAAACGTGTAAAACAAATATGTGTAAAACAAATACGTGTAAAACAAATACATGGAAAAAAATGTGTAAAACAAAAACATGGAAAACAAAAATATGTAAAACAAAAACTAAAAAGAACTAAGGGCCCCAAATGATTAG
>MNCI01000625.1:132593-208337 GCA_015680685.1 Gnetum montanum | reverse complement strand
AAACTTGGTAGTGACATTGGGGAGTTGTGTGACCCATAGAGTCACTTGGAGAAACCGACTACTGCACATAATATCCATAAGGATTAGGTTGCCAGTAAGGGTATTGATGGTTCGGCGGTGGCATTCCCCATGATTGTGCATATTGCCACTATTGATGCTGTCCGATGGGTTGTGGTGGAGTTCCACTTGGATAGTACATTAATGGTTGGTGGAACTGCCTTGGGTTACCTTGGGGATAAGGTAACCTTCGGGGTGTCTGCTGTTGGTTAAGTCTTGGATTAAGTGCATACACCCAAGACTCCTGTAGATGTGAAATGATTGGACAACATCCCTTAGGATGGTCATATTGGCAGATCTCACATCCACCATCATCGTCTATGTCTGAATCCACAACCTCATCAGAGATAGTAATTTTTCCCTTACCCTTGTTATGTGCAGGGCTTGAATCTCTTCGCTTTTTCTTGTTCTTGTCACTACTTCGTTCCTCCTTAGACTCCTCTATGATTTTTAGGACAATTTCAAGTTTGGAGTCTAAGGAATCCCATAATTGATCCACCTTAGCTGATACTTCTATTGTTAGTTTTTTAATCGGCAAGGTTTTTCTGTTCACCAACTCTTCGAGTTGTGACTCATCCTCCTCATCACAAAATTTCACTCCCTTCTTCCGAAGGGAAGGATCACGGTTATATTCTTCCGCACTTTCTCTTTTTCGTAGTTCCCCTTCTTCTTTTGCTACTTTTTCCAACAAGTGATATATCTCATGAGATCTAAGTTCTGATAATCTCTCTTGGGCATAACTCCCAAGGGTTCTCCTAGTTTCATACCTTAGCCCATCTACGATGTGGCGGAGTTGATCCCACTATGCATATCCATGGCCCAGGCAACGATGTAACAATGCATAGTAGTAGCCCATGGCAGCATCCAAGGGTTCATGAGTACCTTGCTTCCATCCTTGGATTTGCTTATGCAAATTAGACACTCTGGAGTACGTTTGATATTTATTGTTGAAGAGTTCTAGCATCGTACTCCACCTCCTAATGGTTTCTGATTGTAAGGACCGGTACCAACTCTCTGCTTCCTTGGTGAGTGTCCTGGGAAACAACTTTAGTTTCTGCCAATTATTTTCTATGTTTTGCAAGGCACAGACATCGTGGAATGCCTGTAAATGATGCTACAGATTAGCATTGTATCCCCCTTCAAAGCATGGGATATTGTTCATTTCTAAATGCTTGATTCGACTATCCTTTAAATGCCTTGTTGGGATTCTTACTGCCTCCGTTATGTCGAGCATACTTTAGGTGGCAAGTAGGGGCTCGTCATGATCATCTCTTTCATGACGTCTATGATGTCTGCGTTGTTCCCTACTTTCCCTTCATTCATGCCCTTGTCCTCTCTCTCGACTCTCTCGTTGAGGTCTCTCATTTTGCCTACCTCTATCCTCACCGTTATGTTCATGATGGTTGCACCCAGATGTGGAAGGAGGGGGTGAGTGATGTGATGAAGGGGAAGAAGAAGGAGAACCACTGCCATGACGATGTTTCCTACCTTCTCTTCTGTGGCTGCGGCCTTGATCGTGATGATGATCAAAGTGTCTGTCCTTATCATGAGTTGCTATTCCCTCTATGAATAGTTGGTGTTCACAGCGATCAAAACCAAGGTTGTGTATCATGGAGTGTAGGTTCTGATACCCCACCTTCTCACTATCATTAGGAGCGGGAACATCTTTTGATAGAGAACCCGTTATAAGTGGTTCACCATCTTCAATTTGACTTAGGACATGCGGGACCTCTTTTCCCTTCAATAGTGTATGTTGGCTCTCCTGCCTTGAGTCCCTCATACATTGTAAAATTGTAGGATGATAATCCCTTGAGTCAAAATCTGCTGCAACATATTCGGCATATAATTCTGTCATGTCGATCTGTGCCAGAGCACAGAGAAGCATGTTGGGGACTGCACGATCTAGAGGTAACACGATGTTACCTTGCAGATCCCTCTAGCGCATCTATTCATCTTGATGGAGGATAAAAGTAAAGTTAGGTATATACTCATCGGGATGAGTATATTCCACCCTATATTGTTGAGGAACTGGCGGATTTTGATTATGTGTTTTTGGTTGCCGACTGTTCTTTGTATGATCCCTAGGTGGTGAGTTGCTCTTGTGAGAAGAAGAAGAAGACATTATGTCTTATCGGTGTGCTAATTAACCGTTATATTTTTTCTTATTTAATTAACCTTAAGGTTCGTTGAAGCTCCCAACAATGTGAATGATCTCTTATGTTCTACTTAGCGGACAAACACGTAGTCCCCGACAATGGTGCCTATGATGAGTGGCGAGGTACCCCTACACTCAACCATATGAATACAAGCGTAATACGCACGATCCGGTTGAACTCTGCAAACTAAGTGCCTACATGCCTCATGGAACACTTAAGGTTAACTATTCGTTGTCTTCCTAGACTTACTTGTATTTGTCACGGTGTATGGTTAAGTAAGTCCAAGGTATATGATTTTTATATCTTTTGNGTATGGTTAAGTAAGTCCAAGGTATATGATTTTTATATCTTTTGGTATTTTATCTCCTATGTTATTGAGTTGAGGGGTGAAGAGACTAATTTCTAAATTTAACTAATGAACTAAGTCTAAATTAACCTAGCATCAGCATCCATTCCCACTTACCGTACACACCCTGAACCGATGCAACCGTGGCTACCAAACACTAGTCGTTGTTGGGATCACCACGCATAACGCACATGCTTGAAGTGGTCGTACTGAGGCACTTAACTAGGAGAGAAGGGTGAGAGAGATTTAATTCCTAATAAAGCATGTAAATGACAAGTAATAAATAACAATAAATAAAATCCTAATTAGCCTATTCCATGCACTGCAACGTTTATCCAAGAAGCTCATCTTTATTGCCGTACACAAACTTGTGTTCAAGTACAATGTCTGCTTGAATAAAGATCCATTCACTTTAGGACTCCTACTGCAGGCACATGGAAATTAATCTATCTTTGGAGTGGAAAAACTACCAGAGTTTCGCTACGGTCTAGGCCTAGATTAGGAAACAAGGGAGAGTCGCCTCTTATTTATAGATATGACGACACACCGCGATATCCTATACGTGATATCGTAGGGGAAGACGCGATATCGCGAGGGATGCAATATCGCGGCCCATGCGATATCGCGTCCCATCACTACTCTTTTTAAAAGATAAAAATTAAGGGACATATAGCTAAGTAGTTTTAGTTCTAACATCACTACTCTTTAAGAAAATAAAAAATAAACTAGATAGAGTTAAGTAATTTTTGTTTTAACATAACCACTCTTTAAAAAATAAAAATGCATCCATGGATCTAGCATAATGATACGGATATTTCTGTTTTAGTTGAGAATTTGAAGATTCAATACATGTTTGCTTACATGTGTGTGAGAAGCAAATTAGCTTTCCAGAAGGATACTTTTGTATAGTATGTTCTATCTACCTGTTGATGAATCATAGTTTGTCAGGTGCAAATATTGGACCCTTGACATCAAACCCTTGATACCAGACCCTTGACATTGGCCTTGATAACCAAGTGCTGATATCAGACCCTTGACATCAGACCTTTGATACCGGACCTGTGATATTGGATATATAATATCATAGCCTAGATAATGATATCAGGTACATGATATCGTGATTCCTGTGTAAGCCTATAAATACACCTTTGGACGCACAGGAAAAGGGTAGTAAGTCAGTTAGTGTTAGAGTAGAATCTTTTTGTTCATTTTTAGTTCATCTCAACTCTTTCCCCACTACATGCCCGTAGTGTGATGATTGTAATTGTACGAAACCTTTATTTGAGTGTGATGTACTTGGACACGCACATGACTAGCAATAAAGATCGAGATTACTCCATCATTGCAGCATTCACTTGGTTTTAATTACTTAATTGTTATTTTTATTTATTGCTTTCTTAATTAATGTTTCTTTACCTTCCTTTACTATCTATGTTATTAAATGCAGAATGAGTATGACTTAATCACGAGCATTTAAGTGTGACTACTTGGTAACCCAGTAGCGTATCTAGGAGTGCTCAAATAATATACACTTGGTAATCCCAGAAGTAGTACACGAGGTCCAAGATGTGTATGGATGATTAAGGATGAATGTTCATCGCACTTAGGCTAGCTTAGATTCTCTTCTCCCATTTCCTATTAGTTTAAGATAAGGTTATTTTCCATTGTCTCTAGGAGTAGCACTAGTTTAGGACTACATCATACACCTCACTCTAGACTAAACCATACGTGACAAAGAAAATACTAATCCAGGTGGGAAGACAGTGAACTACGATCAACGTGTAACTATCTGGATACCACAACTAGCCTGTCTGTGGAGTTCGGCCAGATCATGCATGAATGCTCGTATTTGTATGGTTGAGTGTAGGGGTACCTCACCACTCATCACTTGCTGTGTGAGTAGGGGTTGTGCTACTAGCCCTAAGTTTCTTTGTTTAAATATAATAAAAATGATAATTATTATAATTAAATATATAGATATTTTAAGGGAAAGGGAGAGGGATGGTTGTGGTGTTGGAACCTAAAACAATTGTAATATTGGTACACCCTAAGATATATAGTCCAATTTAAATTTCATAACTTAACATTGCCCACCAAAATCAAACTCATGACTTGAAGTTTTCAAATCAAGAGTCTTACCACTAAGCTAACACCTCATTGTTGACATATAGCCAACACAGTATATTTATAAAACTCACATAGAACATAAAGATGCATAAAGTGTAAATTAAACTAACAATCTCACACTTGAAAACCTTTTTCAACAATGACTTAACCACTTAGATCACTTCTTCTTTACTATAATTCTTTTAAATAAGAATATTAAACTATTTATCATTTACATCTTTTATATTTTTATCATCACATATATTTAAATGTTCTTATATCTTTTAAAAAAACTTTATTCTTATGCATTATGGCATACAAGTAAAAATTGTAAGTACTAGCCTATTAAACTCCAAGTTATGGGTTTGAAAGTTTTGTATTAGTTATATGAAAGGAGGAGGGTTAAGGTGAGGTTAGCAACTAGCTGTAAAACCTTTTCAAATCCCATGGATGAGTTTTTTTTTTTCAAATATTGCAAATGCTAAGGCATTCCTCATAAGCGATGTGCAGCAATCACAAGGCATGGTTGTCATGGAATATGGGTGATGAAGTGTCATTAAGTCAATGCATCGACTGGGCTACGTATATAAGGCCGTGTATACGAGGCCACGTCGACGCGGGCCCATTGAAGTAGCCTCCCTACGTCGATGTGGCCCCGTTTATGCAGCTGCCTATCTCGGTCTATAAATAAGAGGGCCTTCCACCTCATTTAGGCATCTTTGAGTTAGTTGCAGCGAAGCTCTTGCAGTTTGTTCCTGCATGAGATAGAATATTTTCCAAGTACCCGCAGCAAGTGTAAGAAAAGTGATCGACTCTTTATTCAAGCGTTGATGTATATGAGCCCATTGGCGCGATGACAATAAAGATGAACTATTCAAGCATTCCTTGCAGCATTTGGACTTAGCTATTTTATGCATTCAATAGTTTAAGATGTTTATGCTTTGTTAATTACTTGTTAATTACTTAAGTTTCTATTATTGTTATCTTGATCGCTATCGCTTATTCATAGTTCATCAAGGCTATAAGTATGACCATCTCGAACGTAAATCAAACACTTGGTAAGCCCAGTGACACTTAACGTCTAGTAACCCAGAAGTGTTAGGAGATGCTCAGAACATGCTCAGAAGATGGGATCGAATACTTATGCTAGGAACAGTTAGAGTATAAGCTAGGATAGTTATAGTTTAGATAATAGTTTATTCCTTACTCTTCATACCTTAATTAGCCACCAAAAGATATTGAAAAAGATATAAAAATCATTAGCCTTAATCTCACTTAACCATCGTAATTAGAACATCACAAGTGACATTAGGAAGACAGTGACCATTCTAACCCAAGGGTTTCACTGGTTAGGGTCTGGTGTATGTTAAATGCTTACAGTCTACTGAATTCGACCGAGTCGCATGTGAACGCCTGTGATTCTTATGGTTGGACGTAGGGGTACCTAGCTGCTCATCATTGGCACTGTTGCTGGGGACTTGTTAAGTCTTACATGCGTCATCTAACCTTAGTGAAATTATCATTCAAGTTGTTGGAATAGACCCAGGATAGAAATATTTACGCATGCTAGGTGGATTAAAGTTAGCAGTAAGGTACATTGATTACATGGACCATCTAACATCTAATATGTCTTCTCGTAGGAGGGAGATATCCACCCCATCGGTGCCACAGGAGTGTCGGGTGGGGTACAAGCATCCCGATGAGTACGTCCCTGATTTCATGTTCATCCTACATTAGGATGAGTATTTATGATGGCAGGACATGGAGGGCAATATTGTACACCCTCCTGACCGATCGACTCCTGCGATGCTATTTCACAATCTTGGCAGATTGGGCATCTAGGACCTTGGAGTAGAGTATGTCATGGAGGACCATGACTACCGAGACTATCGTCCCACTGAGGCTCAACGAGCAAGAGATCAGTAGCAAGTGGATAGATATGAACAGCTAAAGGGGAAACAATCAGTAACCCCTTATTCTTGCAAGGGCTGTAAAACAATGGGGATCCCATCTTTCATGACACCCATTCAACTGAACTTCCCCTAGGGCAGTAGGTCCTCCAATCCATGATTCAGTCCAAGCATCTAGGTGGCCAAGATCCCCAAGGGGATGGAGGGTCACATAGCAAAGATGAACGGGATGATTAGGACTGTTATCAGGGTAGAGGGAGAAATCCTTCTCCTTCTTCTCCATCCTCTCACTCTCCTTCTCCTTCATCTAGCTTAGGCTTTAATCATAACTGAGGTAGGAGGAAGCGAAAGGATAGTGGTAAAAAGGTTTGGAAGGGACAACGTGAGGAAGTGCGCGAGCAATCATGTGATGCTCGCTGACATGAAAGGAGAGATAGTCGGAATTGTCACAGACATCATGGTCCTCAATAGGATTATGATTCAGATGAGCCATTGTTGGCTACCCGAAGTATGCTCCAGATCACTAAGTAGTGCAAATCCCTAGTAGCCACATGAGGGATAGCCGGATCAAGCATGTTGATATGAACAACATCCCTAGATTTGAAGGGGGATACAACTGCGATTCGTAGACTCACCTATAGACATTCCATGATGCCTGCACCCTACAAAACATTGACAATGATTGGCAAAAGCTGAAGCTGTTCCCTCGCATGCTCATCAAATAAGCTAAAATTTGGTACCAGTCCTTGGAGCTGGAATTAATCAAAAGATGGAGTATGATGCTTGAAATTTTCAATGACAAGTATCAAACATACTCCAGAGTGGCAAACCTGAGACAACAGATCCAAGGCTGGAAATAAGGAAATCATGAACCCTTGGATGCTACCATGAGCAGGTACTACTCATTATTGCATCGGTGTCTTGGTCATGGTTACTCTCAGCGGTCACAGCTTCGCCACATCATTGATGGGCTCCATTTTGAAACATGAAAGACCCTTGGTGTGTATGCCTAGGGATGACTATCAGAGCTAAGGATCCATCAATTGAAACACCTCATTGAACAGGTGGCCAAGGAGGAAGGAGAACTTAGAAAAAAGGAGAGTGCAGAAGAAGTCAACTAAGATCCTTCCCTCAGGAAAAGAAAAGTCCGTTTTTGTGATGAGGAGGAAGAATCATCATTGGAAGCAGTGGTAAACCAAAAGACCTTGCTGTTACAAAAGTTCACATCTGAAATTTCAGCAAAGGTGGATAAGATGTGGGACTCTTTGGATGAAAGGGTTCAAAGTGTGTTGAAAATCGTAGAAGAGTCCAGAGAATAAGGTAATGACCACGATCGGCATAGGAAGAAGGAAGCTGAACATGCCCAATATAGGGGAAAGGGCGAGGTTGGTATAATAGAGCAGATTGTAGACTTTGACACAGAGGAGAATGATGAATGTGACATATGCCAATATGAACATCCTAAGGGATGTTGTCCTATGGTGTCGCATCTTCAAGAGTCTGGGGTGTACGCATTGAACCCTCGCTTGGCACAACGGCAAACACCCCGAAGGTTGCCTTATCCACAAGGCAATTCTAGGTGGTTCCACCAACAACAGCAAGGATATTATCTAAGTGGAGCGCCACCGCAACTGTATGAATACTTCCAATAATGGCAACACCCACAAACATGGGGGATGCCACCTCCAAGGCAGTGGTGCCCTTACAAACAGCCAGATCCCTATGGGTACTATGTTCAGCAACCGGTCTCTCCAAGGGACTCTTCTAACCATGTGGCCTTTCAAAGTCATTACCACCCCCTGAAGTATTTTTGCCATCAATATCCATCACCCCAGGGGGAAAACTCACATCTCTTCTACCCTCCATCACCTTTTCCTGCCACTCCTCCACAACACCCCACTCAGCTGCCACCTACACCTCCGATGCAAGGAGAGATACCACCACAGCCGTAGCAACGAAATACTATGAGGGTTGTTAACTTATAACTGGCACCTCAGCCGAGTGGACCAGAACCCAATCCATGGAAACGTCCCTTTTTTTGGCCCAAAAATTTGAACATACCCTTGCATACACCTGTGGCCAATGCCTTTGAACCTACATGCACCTACACTATTCCACTGCCAGAGCAACCTCCAAGCCAATAACAACAGCACTCCAATGTCTAGATAGTCATGCTCACACATGCTGTGATCGACTGGATCAAGGCTAGTCACCTTCCCTAAAAATTGATTAATTCGGGAAGCCCCCTCATCTATCTTCAGGTGGCAGGGAATGAGCCATGCAAAGCTAATCTGGATTCGGGGTCAAGGATCAATTTGATCTCTCATGATATGTATAAGAACTAGAACCTTTTCCCACTAAAGAAGAGCATCATTTGGCTCAAGTTAGCAGATCAATCCATCACCGTTCCCTTGGGATTGGTGGAGGACATTGTGACCACCGTTTGTGGGTGGTCCTACCCTACTGATTTCTTGGTCATCCGTGTAGAGAACTGCAAGGGGAACTTTTCAATCATTATGGGAAGGGCCTGGCTAAGCATGGTGGATGCACGACTATGCCTCCACGATTTATCCCTTGAAATTTCAAAGGAAAATCCTTTCGGAAAGATCAAGAAGAAATGCATTCCATGCATCATGTACAGTGACTTAGGGTGCAACTATGTGTAGCAATTATGGTCCGCTAAGCGGATATCCATTCAAGCATGCAGTTGGTGTACCGAGGAATCACCTGTTCAATAGTGCTTGTACGCAGCAGCCACTAACCAAGAGGGCACCCAGTGGCTGACAGCTAATCCTACTAGCAGCACATTGTGCATGGAACCATTAGAGGGGCTTGTACAAGCCTACATTGACAGCAGAGATGAAATGGAAGAGGTTCATCAACAAGTCTTCACTGTTGATGACCAAGATGATTGGGGGAAGCTAGAAATCCCTGAGAGCTTCAAACAAGAGCCCATGGAGCTAAAGTCTTTACTGACTCACTTGGAATGTGCATTTTTGCAAAATGGAAAGCCAGTAATCATTAATGCCACCCTTGCTCCAGATCAGAAAAAGAAGTTGTTGGAGGTGGTAAACAAATGGGTTGCTGCATTCGCATGGTCATATCCTGAGTTGACTGGAGTTGATCCTAGGGTCTGCTAGCATCAGATCTATCTTGACCCTTCCATGAAGCCATGATGACAACCACAAAGACGGTTGAATCTTAAATTGAAGCAAATTGTAAAAGATGAAATTGAACAATTGCTAAAGGTGGGATTCATCTATTCCTGTCGCTGATAGCGAATGGGTTAGCCCACTCGTTATCATGCCCAAGAAAGGTGGCAAGTGGAGGATTTGTATTGATTTCTGGTTGCTCAATATGGCGACCTTCAAGGGCCACTTCTCGCTCCCATTTGTGGGCCAGGTGTTGGACACCATAGCAGGGCACCACTACTATAGCTTTTTGGATGGTTATAGTGGTTATAACCAAATCCAAATAGCACCAGAGGATTAGGCCAAAACTACTTTTACGAGTCCATGGGGGACTTTCGCATACAAGAAGATGCCCTTTAGCTTGTGCAATACGCCCGCTACGTTCTAACACCTTGTCCTAAGCATCTTCCAGCAACAAATCGGCAATGGGGTGGAAGTCTTCATGGATGACTTCTCCACATATGGGGCCACATTCGAGCAAGCCTTGGACAGTCTGGAGTAGGTTCTGAAAAGGTGTGTAGATACCAATCTGTGGCTCAATTGGCAGAAGAGCCATTTGATGGTCCAAGAGGGCATTGTGTTGGGGCATCGCATCTCACAAACAGGGATCAGCGTAGATCCTGAAAAGATCTAGGTTATCCAAGGAATCACTCGCCAACCAAGTACTATCAAAGATGTTCGATCATTCCTTGGACACAGTGGTTACTACTAGCGATTCATTGAAAACTTCTCGAAGATCGCCAAGTTGTTGGTAGAGCTGACAAAGAAGGATGCTCCATTCATCTGGAAGAAGGAGTGTGAGTCTGCATTCCAAGTGCTAAAATAGAAACTCGTAGAAAATCCAATTCTATGAGCCCCTGATTGGTCCAAACCCTTTCACATTATGACAAACGCATCCAACTTTGCCATGGGAGCCATGCTTACACAGTGTGACAATCAAAAACATCCTTATTATATCCACTGTGCAATCTGTAGCATTGTGGGTGCTCAGTTGAACTACACCACCACCGAAAAGGAGTTAATGGCGGTGGTGTTCACCTTGGACAAATTCTGGCACTATGTGCTCAGATACGAGGTGTTTGTGCATACTGACCATAGTGTTATTCAGTTCCTGATGAACAAACCAACCATGAGCCCCCGCATAATCTGGTGGCTGGTGATTCTTCAGGAGTTTGATCTTACCATGGTAGACAGGAAGGGGACTGAGAATGTGGTTGCTGACCACTTATCTCGGTTGCAATGGGATGCCGCAGAAGAGGAGGAGCCCTTATCCGACCAATTTCCAGATGAATTCCTCTTCACAGGTGTAGTTGATCCGCAAGTGCCTAAGGAATCCCCTTGGTTCCGCCACAACCTGACCTAGCTCACCACTCAAGAGTTGTTAAAGGAGTGGAACCATCGACAAAAACAACAGTTTCTTGATAAGGCCAAGTGTTTCATGGAGATTAATGGCCATCTTTACAAGATGTGTGCAGATGGCTTGGTTTGATGGTGTGTCCCTGATGATGATACGTTGTGCGTCCTCCAGGATGCTCATGAGGGCCCTTGTGGGGGCCACTATGCTAGATGCCGCACAGCCATTAAGATCCTGCTTGCAGGTATTATTGGCCCACCATCTTCAAGGATGCACAATGGTTCACCTGCTCCTGTGAATGATGCCAGAGGGATGGTGGGATGACGACATGGTTGGAGGGACCTCAACAATGGATCCAGCCACCGGAGCCCTTTGACATTAGGGGCATTGACTTCATGGGACCCATCACACCCCTATCAAACGGAAAGGCATACATCATTGTAGCTATGAACTATTGTACAAAAGGGGCAGAAGCAGTAGCCGTCGTCGACTGTTCTTCCAACGCCGCCGCACGATTTGTCCAACAACAAATCGTTAACAGGTTTGGAGTGGCACGTGCACTCATGTCTGATAATGGGAATCATTTTACGGGTGTCACTTTTTAGAAATTCATGCAATGCTTAGGGGTAACGCATAAATTCACAACTCCCTATCACCCCCAAGCCAACGGGTAGGCCGAAGTCACCAATAGGAAGATTACCAAGATCCTTACCTGAACCATCAGCAAATACAGGAGGGATTGGAGCACTAAGCTTAATGATGCCCTATGGGCCTATCGCTCCACTTGGAAACTTCCTGTAGGGTACTCTCCCTATGAGTTAGTGTACGGAAAGTTGCCAACACTTCCAATTCAAGCTGAACTCTACATACTATCCACCGCCAGTGACTTGGGTCTTGACCTACTGCTAGCACAATGCGAATGCCTGATCAATTTAAGTGTGCTAGATGAGAACCGATTAGTGGCCCTATCCTTCAATGAGATCCACAAGGCCTACAATAAAAAATGACACTATCTTAGGATTTAGAAGGTCATGTTTAGATGTAGAGACAAGGTGTTGTATTGGAACCCCTCACACGTATTCCAACTGACCAAGTTTCAAACACTGTAGGAGGGACCTTATATTGTCTCCGAAACCTTCCCATCCGGGGCCTTGCTCATCCACAAACCTGCAGACCCCACCAAAACATAGTTAGTCAACCGCCAATAACTAAAACCTTTCCACAAACCCCACTCAACCAGTGCCACCACCTCGTCATCACCAGGTCAGCCATGCTCCATTTTTCATGTCTCCTTCTTCCCATCCAGTCGTGGGGGAGACCGTCCTCCCTGCTGATCCATTCCACTACACCCCTCGTCGTGTTGTCATTTTTATTTTACACTTTTTTGTTTTTCACCGTCATTTATATGTTTGCAAATTCTTTGTACATTTTTCCTTTTTTTACTTATTTTTCATTTCTTTGTGAATGTTTTATTTTTTCGTGTAATTGCTAATATGTTGTCTTGTTGTCTTCAGATGTCTAGCGTGGATGGTTTTCGTTGCGATGGGTAATGTACACTTGTCCACCTAGTTGTCTAGTTTCTACCCTCGCATGGTTCTTTTTGGACTTTACGTCTACTTTCCGCTCATAAAATCAGCAATGAGTTCATGTCATCCACCCATTCACCCACTCCATGGTTTTCCTTCTATTGAGAACATGCAACCCCTTCCCTTAACAACATTTTAATTCATGTGTAACTTGTGTGGTTCCCAGACTTGGGGATGACCCAATGGTTTGAATCAAGTGTGACTTCAAGGGAAATGCAATATTCATTGCTCTGTTCTACCCTCTGAGGTTAATGGTATGTCCTTACGGATTTCCTACTCCTCCACGTCCTTCTCTCCACGGAAGCTTCTGGGCAATTCGACCTTGCATGGTGTGGTCCTCACTGAAAAATTCAAAAAAAGAAAACATGAGGATTCAAAGCACACCCCTTAGACCGCCTCTAATAGGCCACTGCACTAGTTATGGGATGTCCTTGGTCCCCTGTAACTTTGTCCCATTCCACTTCCTTCCCCTCACATTTTTTGGAGTGGTGGTTCTCTATGGGGACGTTCTTACTTCCTTGGGGGATGGTCAGGACTTTGTCTATTATTGCGATGTCACTGAATGTGGATGGTCTTGGGTTTGACCTCAAGAACGGTTCCATCGGCTCACTTAACCACATCTACACATGGGGTTTCATGCAGTTGACGATTGGACTACCATTCTCTCATCTCTCTCTCCTCACCCAGTTCTCCCTGTCCCTCACCTCACTGCTTGTCTTATGTCATGAAGGTGTGTCGTGATATCCATGGGTTTCCCATGCCTTGGTAGGATCTCTTGGGTAGGAGTCTTACCTGGCGAACACCATTTCTTGGCCCCGGGGCCCACGGACCCTGGTGTCGGGGCTATGCAGGGGCTACTAAGGCTATGGCCTACTATGGGGAGGACCCACTTGCATCTCCTTGGTTCTGCTTGTTAAGCCTCCCATCCTTTGGTTTCGTGGTTGACTAGTTTTCGGGTCTGATCGCTCGATTTATTCCTCGTGGAGTTCTTTTTGAGCCCCATTCTCCAATTTTGTCTCTTTTTCGCACTCTATTCCCTTCCTCTTGTCCTCAGCCATGATTGGGCCTCTCCTGCACTTCAACTGCCCCAATTTGATGTTTCAAATTTCTCATTTTGGGCTTTTTCTGGGTTGGTCAACGGGTCAACACCCCTGCGTATATGGGGCCCCATCGATGCAGTGCCTAAACCCTATATATACACTTGCTGCGCTTTGAAAATTTTATCATTTGGGCTCCAAATTGAGGGGAGTTTTTGTCATTTTTTCTGCCTAACCTTTCCCAATGCACCTACATTTCATCACGAGTCCGCATCAACTGATCCTTGCCCTTTTAAGCAACCGAAGGTATGCTCTTAGTCGTGGGGGGGGGGGGGGTGGTGCATTTGTGAAATTAACTATAATTAATTGGTTAGTTAATTAATTGGTTAATTATGAAAAATTTGGCCCTAACCCATAAATTAATGCTTCAGAAGACTTAACGATGTGCCTATGCCAACAAGATAACTTGGTCAAATTGAGAAGGTATATATGGATCATCTTAAGCTACTTATGAATGATCTAACGGGCGGTTATGTTGATTATAGATGGCACCCAAACTGAGGCATCCAAGGGACGAAGGACTATCACAACTAAGGGACAAGTGCCCATGCATGGGAAGGGGACAAGGTGTGCAACCACTAGAGCATGCGGAGGGCTCTCATGCAACTAGGCCCTTCCATGAAAGACTTGACATGGAATCTGTTCATCAGATTCCCAAAGAGGAGATTCCCGGTGAGCAATCGCTTAGGGATGAGACTCCCTGGGTAGCACCACAGCTTGAGGTCACCTTGACCCAAGCCTGCCTTGATGTTATCACGCTGTGCGAGATGTAGCGAAAGGTCCTTCAAGAGCTAAATTTTGGACCATTCCTCGAGAATGCGCCAGAAGACGTGAGGCTCCAACTGCAGAACTCTCTGATGTGGCCAATCATCACAACTAGCGGTGAATGGTACTTAGGAGAAACTTATCTCTTTTGGATGAATTGACAACTAGGGTCTAGAGTAAGAATTAAAGACATTTACGTCTCTTACTCTTCAGAGGTGATAGCGTAGGCTTTGGGGTTGCCCGAAATCAGGGCAGATGTGGTTGAAATTCCAAAGTAGGCCAATCCAGAGGTAAAGGCACAATGGACCAAATAGTGCTACGGGGTAGAGCACAAAGAATTTGGCTCCTTAACCATAGCAAAGCGAGTGTACTCAAAGATTGCATCTTACCACTTGAAAATCATAGCCTTCTCTGCTCGTGCGTGTGCCGCCTTGAGTGGGAAATTCCCCATGAGTCTTCCATAGCTGTTGTTTCTAGAGATTGAAAAGAGGTTCGCTAAGAACAAATGTGGAAGACGAGCTCTCCCCTTTCCCTGCCTAATTCGAAAGTTATGCAAACGGGCAGGGATAGCACGATATTCCAACGATATAATCCGACACACCCCAAGTGCCTCGTGGTGGGAGAAGATGAAAGATAAAACTCCTGCCATCACACAGATAAAGGAGGAGTAGCAACCACCTCCATCACCTGCATAAACAATGTAGCCGGGCTCATAAACCACAGCAGAATACATCCGCAAGAACCAGGAAATGCTCTTGAGCCAGCAAGAGAAATCCGATGGGACTGGTGGAGGAGAAGACCCTTTGGTCTATCGCCCTGCCATGAGCCACCTGGAGCAAGTGGCTCAATCAGTTAGCTTACTTGAAAGGGCAGGTTCGATATTCTCTACCGCCCAAGCACAAGTTCCAACCAGAACAGATCCAAGCATCCAAGATGTATCAACATCAACCAATTAGTTATTCCCTGAAATCTCAGGGAATGCTGCTACCTTCTTGGTACGCTTGGAAGATGGTGAGGAGGTGATGGTCCTGGTGATGCAACACTAGGGATAGGAAGTTACAACCGAAGTGGTTGCTGACATAATTGCTACAGCTCTCAATGCACCAGTAGCACCTGTACCAAACATTCATGGACTACAAGATGTATAGGTGTCTGCTGGAACTTCGTGTAGCCAGATTGACGTAGCCCAACATGAAGAGCTATTGGACCAACTGGTGGGAATTAGGCAACCACTTCCAAATGTCTTTGACCTTTCGGACAACATTCCTGCAACTCAGTTAGAGCTGCTCTTGGCAAGGGGTAAGAGCCTTATTTTGTAAGGGCAACTTGAAGCTACTCAAGTCTCTTGTTAGCGCTTGGCAACTGAGGTAGCTTAATTAAGAGCCAGCTTGTTGATCTAGCCATCCTCAATCGCAAAATCACCAGAGATGAATCTTTTCATCAGCTTTAGCTTAAACTTCAGGTCATTGAGGATGTGCGAGAGACGGTGATCTTTGACAAGTCCTCGGTAGATGCTCGAGCATATTACTTAGAAAAGGACTTGGTGGAGGTTTGTCAGGAGAATGTGTGGCTGACCATGGAGGTTCATGGCCTGTGCAATGTTGGTGCAGAGAATGAACACATGAAAAATTTCATCCACCAACAGTAGGAGGAGCTAGCCAGGGTGAACGCTGACATAAGAAGGTTGGCTGCTGAAAATCGAAATTTGTCAATGGAGGAGGTTTGGGCTTTGTGACAAGAGTCTGCAATTGAAATTAACGCTTGAAAAAATGAGGCCTTGAAATTTGAAAAAGTCAAAAATCATTATAAGGACTATACCGTTCGAAATCGTCGGTGAGAGGTTGGAATGAACGAACATTGAGAGATCTACAGATGAAACAGTAAGACCCTGCCTTCACTCGAGGGCAAGCTGGAAATTAATGGAGGTAGAGTACCTTGAATGGTCCACACGCAAATCAAACAAGGACTTCACCGAATGTATGCAATTACGATGCGTTGGGTTATACGTGAAGAAATGCAAAATTGAATGTAAACAAATGAAAATAGATGTAAACTATTTAAATAATGAAAGTAGGAAAAATTTGAATAGGAAAAATAATGCAAACTTCAGGAATCTGGGCAATAATGTAAGCTATTTGTATTGATAAACAATTAGAATGTGCACCGGTCAGAACACAATTGTGGTTTGGTCGCAAGGCGGACATTTAGCCCCAATGGATGAGAGCAGGTGCTAGGAAGATGCAGGTTTTGGATTGTAGGTGTATAGCATCCAATCTATATGAAGCCCAACGTATGAGATTGATTCCTAGATCTCCTAAGTGTGTCAGATTCAATTTTTTCGAACCAACCCTTGATCTAGTGGAAAAATAGAAGATTTATAGGGTTTTGGGCATGAGATTTGGATTTGGAAGAAGATCAGTGACTGCAGGTGAGAAAAATTTGGATCGGGTGACAAGTGTGTGCATTGACCAGATGCACGAAATGTTACAATGTACAACATCTAGCATGACCAAGTCTTACACTGGCGTGTGCAATCCACAGCGTAAGTGTGCAATCCACAGCGTAAGAGCTTGGCATGCTCAAAGAATAATAAAAGAAAATTGACAAAATAATGCTCTGTTACAATAAAGAATTTTGTCTCTAGCCTTTTGAAAATGTGGTCTAGCATGTCCTGGCGTCTTGGTGTCAGCGTCCAGCATTTGGTGTGTGATCATCTAGCGTATGGAACAAAAATGATGAATTTGGAGCCCACTTTTGATCTCTGAAGCCTATTCCAAGAGTGGATTTGGATGCCTGAGGTCCAGAGGATGCTGCTTTTCAAATTTGAGCTCGTTTGGAGGCTATTTTGGCTATGTTTTGGTTGGTCACGCTATGGTCATGCTGTGTAGCATGACCAAAGTGTGATCCCAGCGTAACCAAGTATTCGTGCTTTATTTTGAGCTAATTTTTGGATGATGATCCCCTTTTTTGATGCTTAACTACTGCCTATTCTCCAACGTGGTTTGGGTGTTGATTTTGACTTCGTTTTGTTTCTGTTTTAGGCCTGTTTAGTTTGGTCACACTGTGCAACGTGACCAAAGTGTGGCCCCAGCGTGACCAAGCTTGAATGGCACGTTTGAAGCCCAAATCGTAAATTTTTGAAGCCTGCGAACATGTACGAGTGCTGTTGGTCCTTGGGGATTGCCCGAATGTTGAACATGCTCCCTAAAATTGCTTGTTTTTCCTTGTTTTTGTTTGGTCACGCTGTGTAGCGTATGAAAATGTAGCTTTGACATCATCAACTTAAAATACCTCATTTGAGGCCAAAATTTTCATTTTCTAGAGACTGGGAGTTACTAGGGGCCTTGGTGAAGGTCATGGGGTGTCCTTTTGCTTGATTTCGGCTGTTTAAACTTGATTTTAAGGCTCCAAAAGTTGGTCATGCTGTACACACATTGGTGATATGCTGGGCAGCGTGACCAAAGTGTGTGTGACCAAACTTGCACTTTTTGAGGCTGAAACTTTTGATTTTTGATGCCAAGACTTACTATAATCATCTATGGGCCCCTAGGGGACCTTACTTGCTCCATGGCTCACTCAATTTTGTGTCATTTCATGCCATTTTGGAGGCTCTCAAGTTTGGTCACGTTGTACTCATGTTGGGCAGCAGCATGACTTAGCTCGATTCTTGTCTAAAAGTGCTAGGCCAAAATTTTGTGGTGTTTCATTGGCCTCTCTTTGTTGATGCCTAGAGGAATTTACCTGAGAGGTGTTGACAAAGAAGTACAAAACACCACGAGCAACTAGATATCAAGCATTGTTCTTTGGGACTTGGCCAGATGTCATTGCACCGTGATCAGAAGTACATGGGATCGGGAAATGAGGTTTTGGGATGTATAAGGAGAAGGTTTATAATTGTGACATTAGGGATTAATGAAGGGATGATTTTTTTTAACTATGGGAAGAGGAATGCTCTTGTGTGAACACATCATGTTAGTCCTTGTCAATTGCCAGTATCTAGCAGACTTGGGACCAAGGCATGGGATGTGCGTCCTTTGGAGGAACGAGACTCTTGTATCTTGTTTAAGAGAATTCGTTGTCACAACCAAAGCCATGCGATGAGGTGGTGCATTCTTTGGAGAAATAGGACCCTTGTTAAGTGTCAAAGGGAACCCGTTGTCCAATAGCCAAAGCCACGCAGTGGGATTCAACATGATTATTTGAGACACGAGTATTTTCTTCCAAGACAAGTACCTTCCTGCCTAGGGCTTGTATGGGAAGTGCCAAGGGTCTTGTGATGGATTTTAGTATTTGATTTTGTTCTTTTTTTGAATAGAGCTCTCTTTCAATGTTATAATCATGTTCGTGTGCTTGTATTTTTTGCATGTGTTGTGCTGTGTGTTGCAACTGCCTTGAGAGTTATAGTGTGCAACCATGTGTTTAGAGTTTTGGGGTGACTGGGATGTATTCGGGAAATGTAATTGAACATGGTAGAGAGAACATGCTAGGGAATGAGGGGCATTTGGGGAACTAGGAATGTACTTGTGAACGGTTTGATTAACCTAGTTACATACATCAGAATAATGTGGTACCTCATTGACGTGATGAAGTGCATCTGTGTACAAACACCTCTGGGTGTCA
The DNA here is from genome assembly GCA_015680685.1 of Gnetum montanum. Lineage (NCBI taxonomy): Eukaryota > Viridiplantae > Streptophyta > Gnetopsida > Gnetales > Gnetaceae > Gnetum > Gnetum montanum. The sequence continues at coordinate 189,149 of MNCI01000625.1, read as the reverse complement.
TCCTACAAACACAACTCCAAGAAGACAAGAAAACCACAAGTGAATGAGTTAGCTTAACACTTTAAACATGGATGCAATCGATGGGATGGAGACACCGTGTGCAACTACAGACAAATGAAATTGAGCAACAGCAATGTTGTCAGAGTCCATGTGATGAATTCATGTAGCAGGTTGATGAAGACATGCCATTTGATTACAACAATAGATTTGTAGGCCAGTGAAGAAGTTGCCAGTTTATAGTTTTGGTGAACTGTCGTGGGTTAGTTTTACGTCATAACCCATTGGACGTTACTAGTTTAGCGTCGTAGTGGACAATGCAATCCTAGTATATAGTCATGGCAAACTATGGAGAGGCGAGCTAGTTTATAGTCTTAGTGGACTCTGTTAGATGAGAGTGTGGTAGTTTATTGTCATTTCGGATGATCCATGGTATCAATTTTAGGTCATGATGCCAGGACCACTCTGTGGTATCAGTTTATCATCATGATTTTAGGACAAATCTGTGGTATTAGTTTACCATCGTGATGCTAAGACGAATCTGTGGTATTAGTTTATCGTTGTGATGCCAGGACGAATCTGTGGTATTAGTTTATCGTCGTGATGCCAGGACGAATATTTGGTATTAGTTTATCGTCATGATGCCAGGACGAATGCATATCTTAGGCTTTGTTCAGACGTAAAATGGCTTGAGATACATGTGATTTGTTGGATGAGCAAGTTCGTTACCATCCATATTAGTTAGTTTGAATGCTCCATTTTGGTATGCTTTGGTGACTAGGTAAGGCCCTTCCCAGTTGTTCGAGAATTTTTCCATGTGTTCACGAACTGCCTTAAGAACAAGGTCACCATCCTTGATCGGGCGCTTGTGAATGTCATGTTGATGTTGTCGTCGTTGTTGCTTCTAGTACCACTCGATTTGATCCAGTGTGCATGTTTGTTCCTCCTCCACCAAATCAAGGTCAACAATGTGTGAGTCATTGTTTTGACTTTCATTGAGGAGTCTGGAGAGTGTGATCCACAATGAAGGTACCTGCAACTCCAAAGGTAAAATAGCTTCTGAACCATAAACAAGACTGTACGGTGTTTTACCTATGGATATTCTGTGCATCATTCAATATGCCCATAGCGCGTAAACTAACTGTTCGTGCCATCTTCTTTTGCTTTGATTAAGCATTTTCTTGAGCACCATGATGACCATTTTATTCATGGATTCTACTTGACTGTTGCTTTGAGGATAGTATGGTGATGAAAATGAATGTTTGATGCTTAGGCTCTCACAAAAGGTTTTGGTTTCAACACTATTAAATTGTGGCTCGTTATCAATGATTATGGTCATTGGAATGCCAAAATGAGTCACAATGTTTTCAAGGATGAAGTTGCACACTTGTTTTGATGTGGTCTTCCTAAGAGGAGTAGCTTCTACCCATTTTGTGAAATATTCCGTTGTAGTTATAATGAAGCTATGTCCTGCGAAAGATGGGGGAGTTATTGGTCCTATGATGTTAATCCCCATTTCTGGAAAGGCCATGTGATTTGAGTTGTATGCCACTCATTAGGGGGCACATGTATGAGATTACCATGTTTTTTACAGATGCTGCACGTTTTGACTTTGGAGAAGCAGTCGTACTCCATGTGTGGCCAATAGTAGCCTAAACACCTAATTTTGGTTGCCATTACCTTGGGTGCTATGTGCCCTCCGCAAAGTCCTTCATGAACTTGCTCCACGATGGTTTGGCCATCGATGCTACTAACGCACACTAACAAAATGCCTACATAGGATCTATGGCATAACGTGTCCGCTACTAGTGCATATTGCTGAGAGCGTTTCCGCACTGCATCCTTCTAAGCATTCGTTAGATGTTGAGGTGGTTCACCATGTAGAAGGTACTCCTTTATGACATCATACCATTCCATGGTGTGTGTCATGCTAACGGATGCNTCTGTGACCTGATTGATGACTAACTATGAGTCGCCTCTAACTATGAGCTGTGTGGTTTCTAAAGTTAGTGCTGCCATGAGGCCTCTAAGAAGACCTTCGTACTCTGCCACATTGTTAGTACAAGGAAAGTTTAAATGATAAGCAAAGGGTCGGATCTCCCTAGAGGGATATGTGATGATTGCTGCAGCACTTCCTCCTCGGGAGGTCGATGCTCCATCAAAGTTTAAGATGGCGTTGTAGTTATTAGGTACTGTGTCTATTGTGTTTACATTCTCATCGGGAAACTCTGGGTTGATCGTTGCTTGGTCTTGCGTCGGTGATGTGCTCATTTGATTGACTATAGCTTGACCGTTAACTGATGATTGAGCTATGTAGTGCAAGTCAAATTCAGTAATCATCACTTTCCATCTAGCTATCTTGCTTGATTCATATATGTTGTTCATGATAGCTCTGAGCATGTTGTCTCTACAAATGATATTAACTTGGTTACAGAAGAGATAGTGTCGCCACTTCTTTAAAGAAAAGATAAGGACAAGGCATGACCTCTCCACATCATTGTAACGTTGTTCGTAGGCTATTGATGCATGGCTCAAGTAGTAAACAGGGATTTTAGTTCCATCCTCACATTTCTAACAAAGCATAGATGTGATAAATGATTTAGATGTTGCAAGGTAGATGTAAAATGGTTTATTATTCTATGGTGGATGAACTATCGGTAGTTGGGCTAGTGCCGTTTTGATGTTCTCAAAGGCTCCTTGGCACTGTAGAGTCCATTCAAAATGGACATTCTTGTGTAATAAGTGCTGCATAGGCCTCAACTTGTCCATAAGTTTTTCAATGAAACATCTGATAAATTGTAATCTACCTTATAGACCGCAAAGTTTAGTAAGGTTGCTAGGTGTTTTCAGATTTGTTATTAATTTAACCTTATTTGGATCTACTCGTATCCCTATCTTAGATACAACGAATCCAAGCATTTTGCCTGTTTTAACCCCGTAGACACATTTCTTCGGGTTGAGTCTAAGCTCGTATTTTAGACAACATTTCAGTACCAAGTTTAGATCTTGTACATGTTGCTCAGTTGTTTTTGATTTGACTGCAATGTCATCTACATAATCATTGAGTGAGTTGAACATGTAATCACTAAAGATGAATGTCATCGCTCGTTGATATGTAGCCTTGACGTTCTTGAGACTGACTGACATCATTGTATAACAAAATGTACCCCATGGTATTATAAAGGTTATCCTGAGTTGATGTTCGGGGTTGATCCCAATCTGGTTGTATTCTGAAAAGCCATCTATAAAGGATAACAATGCATGCCCAGCGGTTGAATCAACAAGTTGATCGATGCTAGGTAGCAGGAAGTCATCTTTTATGGTTGCAATGTTGAGGTCTCGGAAGTCAATGCATAGACGAATGCTTCCGTTCTTCTTTAGGACTATAACCATGTTGGATACCTAATCAGTGTAATCCACAACTCGGATGAAACCAGCTTGATAAAGCTTCGTGATCTCATTGCGAACTGCCAACACTACTTCAGGCTTGACCTTGCATGCTTTTTGTTTCACTGGCTTTAGTTTTGGATCAAGTATAATGTTATGCTAGACTATTCAAGGGTCGAGCCTAGGCATGTCAATGTAAGACCAAGCGAATGCTTTCATGTTGTCTTTTAGCACTCGAGTTATGTCACTGGCAAGTTGTGGATTTAATAGAGTACTTAGTTTTAAAATTTTAACTTCGCCATTTGACGTAGTTACAGGGACTTTGGCTAGGGGATCTTCGATGATGTTATCAGCTTCTAGGTCCAGAGATTTTGTCATTCCTTTAAAGAAATCTAGTGTTTCTTGGGTTGATGCCACTAAATTATCGTGTGTTGGGGAGTCTAAATCAATGGACTCTAGATTGATTTCTCGTTTAATTGCTCCATGTGGTCCATTAATAGACAACGGTATGAAGAGTTGCTTGTTATCCCTATATTTGCTCCTGCCAATGAAATAGGAGCTATGTCAACAAGGGTGAGTTTTCTTCTTCTTTGCTTTTTTCTTAAGGAATTGATTTTGAATTTAAATGTAACTAATGGTATACCAAGGGTAGTTTACCATCATGCCTGGACGTATGGCAGTTTAAGGTCGTACTGGGCTGGGGTGGTAGTTTAAGGCCATACCGGGCCATGTGTGTGTACAAGAATTTAAAATTTTTATTTTATATTTTATTTTTATATTTTTTTTATTTTTAAAGTTTAAGGTTTGGGCATTGATAAAAGAAAAAAGGGGTCAAAGTAATGAAAATAACATAGAATAACATTATGTAATTTACTTTATTTTTAGAAACCTTTACAGTTTGGTGTTGCCGGAAGGGGTCAGCGTAATTAAAAGTATATATTTTATTTTATTTTGTAATTTTTATATTATATTATTTTTTATTTTAAATTTTTTACTTTTAAGGTGTGGGCATTTTACCTAGGAGGTTAGCATCAAAACAACGTGGTAAAGGCAATAAAAGTAATGGTTAAATATAATAAAATAAGGGGGGGGGGGGGATTAAAAAGGTTTGACCAGTAAAAGTAAAAGTCATTTCATCATTTTATAGCGTGAGTATTGGAAACTAGGCAATAGTGGCAGCGTAAGCAAGGTGGGTAGTGGACAACCGGCATCAGAGGCAGAATCAGAGTGTGTACAGTAGCGTACAGTGTCCTGAAGAGGAGCGTGACTAAGTACTGCCCCCAGATCTACAACATTTGGAGCCAGATCTATAGCTACAGCATCTAGATCTGCAGCTACAGTGTCCAGATCTGCAACATCTGGGAAAAAATGGGTAAAGGTAAACAAGACAAGGGCAAGGGAAAGAAGGAGGTGATGCTAACATTCGTGGAGGAAAGCGAGGAGATGCTTCAACGCCTTCCTCAGCCCAGGATCCCTTCATGGACAGGGTCTGTGCATAGGTACACTCTTGTTTCATGCTTTATTTACCTTTTTCTTGCTATTTTTTGTTGCTGTTTCCATGTGTATGGCGTAAACGTCCCTGTGTGGCGTGTGTGTATGCAGCGTGTGCACCCTAGGTGTTTACAATGTGTGTAAGAAACGGTCTATTTTTTGGGATAAATTTTTCATGTGAATGGTGTCTTCTGTGTGATTTAATTTCCTTAACATGAGTAGCTAGCTTCTAGACTGCGTTGTCCCTGATTTGTATTTTCTTGGGACCTGATCATTTTGAGCATGAGTGATGTATGCCCATAGGCAGCGTGCATGACAACAAAAGTCATATTTTTGGGTACATTTCATTTTTGCGGTTTTGGGGAGGGCCAGGTTTTCTCCAATTTTTTTTATTTTTCCCTGTCATGAATTATAGGGTTTGCATTCTTAGTATTAGCTATAGTTCCAGGGCTTGTACATGAGGGTTTGAATGCCTGGTTTTGAGATCGTGGGCAAAATAGAATAGCGTGAGTACCTATTCTTGGTCGTCTGGTGTGCATGCATGGCCCATAAATCGTGGGTATTTCTTGGCTCCATTTAGCATGAATTCATAGATGGAATTATCATCATTGCATGTACAGGGCCTCATTCAACGTGAGTACATGACTCAAAGATCAGCGTGAATGTGGTGCTAAGATTAGTGTTAGCATGAGTACAGGACCAAACGTTAGCGTGAGTGCCTATCCCAGCATCAGTGTGAGTTTATGGAGATAAAACCTGTGTGAATAATGAGCCAAAATTAGTGTGAGGATGAATACAAGACCATAGGCAGCATGAGTGTATGACCCAATCATCATCATGGGTGAATATTCCAGCATGAGTGTTTTCTGTTTCATGGTTCAGCACTTCATACCACACGGATTAGACTAAATTGGAACAACATGATGCATCAGCGTTGGAACAGTATGGTTTTTTTCATTACATTGGTGGGTGAATGTAATGGAATAACATGAGTGATACAGAGGTTTTGTCTGAAACAAGCGAATGTAAATTGGCAGGAGTACAGTAATGCTATGGGTAGTTTTATGGCAGCATGGGTGAATGTATTGCAGCATGAGTAGCCATCTTTATGGCCGTGGGTATTGATAGTGTGAGTAGCCATCTTTATGGCCATGGATATTGACAGCGTGAGCTATTGTAAAACTCTTCCAGCGTGAGTTAGGCCTCTTACTTGGCAGCGTGGGGTATTGAACCAAAATCAACGTGACTTAGGCCTCTAATTTGGGCAGTGTGAGTGGTGGTATTGTTGTTGATACTCAGCGTTACTGGTTTAACCTTGATACTCAGTGTGAGTTTCTACACCCTTAGCATGAGTGGAGCTTTTTGTTTTCAGCGTGAGTTTTGGTTTACCGTATAGTGCAGCGTGAGTATTCCCCCAAACTTCACGTAAGTGGCCCCAAATTTAGTGTGAGTTAGATCTTAAGGCACTAGAGTGAGTTAGTTTCATTTTATCGTAAGTCTCGCCAAGTTGACTTAGGGGCATAGCTTCATGCTCTACCATTCAGTCCAGATGAGCGGATATAATCCATATTTCTTCTCTTTCGACTTGCGTGTAGCTTGACCGCGTTACCCATCATAGAAACACAAGCTGGAGATGTGTCGGCCTATATCCCTACCAATGTGATCTCCATTATAGATGGACAGATCTATCTGGAAATAGAATTATTCTATCATGGAATTAGACCTGCTATCAATGTTGGCTTATCTATCAGTCGCGTTGGGTCCGCCGCTTAGTTGAAAGCTATGAAACATGTATGTGGTAGTTTCAAACTAGAATCGGCACAATATTGCGAAGTGGCCGCCTTTGCTCAATTTGGGCTAGACCTTGATGCAGCTACTCAGGCACTATTACAGAGAGGGGCTAGGCTCATAGAAGTGCTGAAACAACCACAATATTCACCACTTCCTAGTGAAAAAAAAATCGTAGTTCTCTATGCAACTGTCAAAGGGTTTTGTGATGCAATGCTGCTAGAAACAATCCCGCAATATGAACAAACCATTTTGAGTAGTGTAGAGTTTATTTTGTTATATTTACTGTACCCTACAAGTGCCTGATTTCAGTATGCAGCATGAGTGCTTTGCTTGGAATGTCCGACATGAGTTAAGCCTTTTATTCAGCGGCGTGAGTAATGGTATTGTTGTTGATACCTAGCGTGAGTGGTTTTCTCCATACTCACAACATGAATCATTTTTGTTTACTGGGTGAGTGTATTTTAGCACAATACTTGGCAGTGTATTTTACCGCGATACCCCTAAGTTGCAGTGTGAGTGTACCTTAGTATTTCACGTGAATAGCACATGTGGGCGTCAGTGTTAATGGGCATAACTTGAGTTGGGCCTTAGGCACTATCATGAGTTATTTTCATTTTATTTTAAGTTGTTTCTGTCTTGTGTGTAGCGTGAGTATTTCCCCTCCGCAGCGTGAGTCACTTTTTCCAGTATCTAAGATAATGTGGACTAACTGCTATTTTACCTATGGTTGTAACATAAACTATTAATCATAATTTTTGCAAACGTTATCCTTTAGATGTTGGTATTATCTAATGAATTTCTATGTTCCCCATTAAGGATTAGATGCACCAAATGAATACTGGAGTTCTTGTCCCATGGGGTATACAACTTTTATAGTTATTCATTTTATTATTATTTCTCTTGCTAGTTCTCTCTTGTATATTTATGTTTTGTTGATGGTTACTTTCATTTTATGTTTGTTTATAGGATTGTGGAGATGATGGAGCGGGCCCGAGTGGAGTAGGAGCCGATGATGTAGAGAGATTTTGGGATCAAGCCCCTCCTAGCGCTGATGTTTAATTTAACTTATTATTGTTGTTAGCTTGGTTATGTTTTTTGTTGTTGAAATTTTGTGAATTATATGAAAGCGAATGCATGATACAATGTTAACATTTAATATTATCAATTTATACATTTATACATTTTTTTTGCTGTTTTTATGTTATTCAAGTTTTTTTTTGTTTTTTAAGTTTTCTCCAAATTTTTGATAAACACAAGTGTAAGCACAAAAGACTTTTGTTTATTTTTATTTATATATATATTTTTGTTATTTTGTTATTTTAACGGTTTGTAAATGTGAAAGTAATTGAAATGATAATAGTGTAGAAGAAATGTAAGCGGAATAATAAATTGTAAAGCAATGATGAAACTATGCATGCAAACAAAGAATGTAATTTTAAAGAAACAGAAGTGTAACTTGTTCTAGTTTAAGGCCATTTCGGGCCATGCGTATCAATTTAAAGTCATGACAGGATTTAGCAACGGCATTCTAGTTTGAGGCCATTTTGGGCCACAAGAAAACAAGAGAGATTTAGACTGTTTCAGTGGGTTTTAAAATGAACTGGCCATTCCCAACTGTGGCTAGTTTTATGTCATTATGGACGTGTGGTAGTTTAACGTCATTTATGACGACTGGTAGTTTAACGGTTGAGTAGCTTCTTTAATTTTGGAAGATTGACATGGTGTGTTGGGTAGGTCGACATAATCGTATATTCTGTGTCTCTTTTGCTAATTATGTTAAATGGTAATTTTGACCATGAGATGTCTAGGGGAATGACCCCTATGTTAGCATGCTTTGATGTTTCCACATTTTGTAATGTTTCCATATCTTCTGGGGGATCATGGTTTGGAGATTGGTTATCACTCTGGGTTTTATCTAGTTTATTGCCTTGTTTAGGTTCATCTGTGATGTCATTTTGCTTAAATTTAGGGATAGTGTTGTCACGTTTAGATTCATCGAATTCAACCTCTGATCCTTGGTTTGTGTCTATGTGCGATGAAATGTCAGACGTAGCCGCGTCACCATGTATAATTATTTCACCGCCCTCATAAGATAGGTGAATCTCTTGGTGGATGGGTGAGGATCTTGCTTTTAATTGGGCGAACCATGGTCATCCCAATATCAAGTTAAATCCAGGCATCTTATCTACGACTACAAATTCAGCTGACGTGGGGAACCGGTCCCCTGCTATGAAATCCTAAGTTAGTGTTCCTTTGACAACTATGCATGATCCGCTGAATGATTTCAGGAATGTCATGGAAGTTGGTTTGATTTGTTCAGTTAGCCCTAACTGTTCGATGACGGGTATGGTACTACGTTTGTGGCTGCCCCATCATCAACGTGCACCCTATGTATTTTAAATTGATTTACTTGTATAGTTATGAACATGGGTGCAGTGGTGACTCTTCCTATTTTTTCATCTATTTTTATATTATTCGTGTTGAAGCTTAGTGATGTAGCTCTTGATCCTTGATATGGGGACATTATCGCATGAATGGAAGGTTCATTTGTAGGCAAGTCTTCACTAATTGGGATCAATGTTAACATACGTACTAGGACTTCACGATGGACTTGAGAAGTCATCATTAGGTCATATAAGCTTAAAGATGTGTTTTTTTGTTTAAGTGCCTGTGTGACTTGAGTTACGACACTGGCTAAGTCTTTACTGTCTGGTATACTCTTGCTGGTTGAGACTTGGTCCATTTGACCCAATAGTTGTATCTATTATGGAATGGTTTTCATCTGGTCTAATGTGATGACTGGGTTTGATGTATCTGACGTTCCTAGTTTTTTGCTTTCGTGACTGGTGCTTGGCTCGTCAGTTGTTAGAGCTATAGGTACAACATTTAAGGAAGTGGATTTTAGTGGCCCTAATTCAAGACTTTGACATTCTTTTTCCAACCATTCCCTAGTAAGTCTGTCGGCGAGGCATTCTTGCGAAGGTCGTGGGGGAACCGTTAGAGCTTGAACATCGGGTTGTTTTGGGACTTGGATTACGAATGGAGTGGGTTGGAGTTACGATTGAACAGTTGGAAATGGTTGTGTGTCAGGGTGTTTAGACACCCTGATGACAAACGATGTTGGTTTGGTTTGCGGTTAAGGAGTAGGAGGTTGAAGATTAGGGTGTTTGGGTACCTTGATTACGAAGGGGGTTAGTCGATTTTATGATTATACTTCTATGGTTGCAATCGTAGGTGACACTTGGACCACAAAGGGAGTGGGACGGGTAGGTGGTTGCACATTTGCAGTTGCATTGGAAGGGGGTACATGAATGACAAATGGTTTTTGAGGTGTAGGTAGATTGTATGTGGGGTACAAAGATTGCAGGGATGATGTTGATGCTGTAGGAGGGACATGAATCATGAAAGGTTTTGTGGGCATACCTTGCTCATTTCCGACATGGATCATGTTAATAATGTAAGGATCTTCCCTATTATTAAGGGGATCTTTGTACACACCCATAGATTGATTCTACAGTTTAACAGGGTTGGCATCGTCAAATGTTATTTCACCCCTATCAATCATATGTTTTATTTCTTGTTTGAGGGTGAAAAAAGAATCAGTACCATGCCCATTCTGTTGATGGTACTCGCAAAATCGATCTATTCTAAAGCCTCTTGGAATAGGAGGCTCATTTGGAGTTGCCAGGCTTGGGTTTTTGGCCAATTCACAGAATTGATCGTGTCTTTGGGCTATTGTTGGAGACAACTGCTTGTGTTTGATGGCCCCAGCCTTCAAAAGTTGATCTAACAACTGGGAAGGCTTCATGGGAAGCAGTGTGTATTGAGCAGGGTCTTTCCTCTGAAACGTACGTGCATGACCCATGTTAGCAGCTTGCGTGGTAGATGGTTTAGGTGTGTGTGCAGGAGCGGTTCTCTCATAGTTAATGGGAGTAGTAGGTGGTCTGCCTTGCTGTCCCATATTGGTAGGTTGAGTCTCTGCTACTACTGCTACTGTTGCTTTAGCCTTTTCTTTATCTTTTTTAGTGTGTTGATTTTTGAAGGCTAAGTAAGCAGGGTCATGGCTATTTTGGGCTGCCTCTTCTATGTTTTTAATCTGTACAAAAGCTTGGCTTAGAGTGTGCCCATTTAGATAGTACAGTTTTGATTTAACAAAATCATTCACGGCTCCCTTAAGAATCGTAAGAAGGTATGTTTCTGGGATTGGCTCATGAAGTTTGTTGAGCGTGGCACTCCATCTTTGGATAAATTTTTGTACAAGTTGAAGTGGTGCTTGTTTTACCTGTATTAAACTGTCCAAGGTTGCTTCAGGTTTCAGGTTGTATTTAAACCTAGTAATGAACTGGTGTAAGAGATCCTCTAAAGAGGATATGGAGTTACGAGGCAAGGCTCGGTACCAGTCTAATGCTCTGCCAGTGAGGGATATGGTGAACACACGCAAGATTGCATGGGGCCAGGCCTGAAGCAATAGGCATTCTAGTCTAAATGTGATTAGATGGGTGTTGGGGTCTCCCTCCCCATTGTATTTGGTTAGCTGAGGCAAAGAAACTCCTTTGGGAAAGGTTAATGGTGGCACCGAAGAGCTAATAGGATCGTCTTGGTAAAAATCTAATACTTTAAGCTCTTCATTGTTAGTAGTTTTGAGGAATTTTGCCTCATCAGTGAGCTCTTACATCATCTTTTTGGCTTCGGCCCATTCTTGGGCACTTGGTGGAGTAGTAGGTTGACTAGTTTGAGTGCCATATAAATTAGACTACTGTACAGTGGGTGGGAAAGAAGAAAGTTGAGTGGTCAGAGGTTGCACTTGTGGAATATTTACAGTTAGTGCTACTAAGAGCGGAATACCATAAGGTGTAGGTTGTTGTTGTTGAGTGACAGGGATGGGCCATTGGCCAATTATGGGTTGTGAAGGGAAACTTTGTACCTGGTGTTGTATTGGAGGAGCCAAGGGCGTGGTATGAACCTGGACTCGTAGGATGAAGTGTGTAGATGTGGAAGCGGGTATCACAGATGGCATCCCAATTACTTGGCATGGGAAAGTCGCTCCTACATTAGTTTGAGAGGGGGGTTGTTGGGGTTGTACTTGTAGGAGAGGGGATAATGTGGTGATCAGAGGAATAGTGGGGATGGGTACATTGAATTGAGTATCGGTCATAGGGAGAGTGGGAATAAGAGTGGATGCTTCCTGTTGGGGCACATGTGCTTGAGTGCTTTTAATTACATGGAGAGACATGGTCTCTCTCGTGAAAGGGTGAAATAATGGGCTCGCGTAAGTATGCAGACTGGAGTATGATACAAATCCTCATGTTCGGATTGAACCACGAAATTGTCTTCCTCATCTCCATTTTGAGATGCTACAACGGGTTGGCATGAGGTTTGGTTCCTTGCCATGAGGAGTTGTGATAGGAGTTCATGGTGGGATTCAGTGAGTGGAATGACATCATAGGCAGTGGGAACGAAGTCATGACCTCCTTTGTGAATTAACTCATAATTTCTCTTTGCTTCTAGTTCGTTTTGGTCAATGGCCAGGTTAGCTTGGATTTTAACACAAATAAAGTTATATTGTACAGGAGTTAGGATGGTAAACGTGGGATCCCTACCTTGCAGTCTCAGTGACCAGCAAGATGGCCCCTGAGGATTCATCTTGCCAAGGGCAACTATGGGCTCAGTGGCGGTGACGAGACCTGAGATTGTGGTACCAAAGTTAGTAACAGGCATGGCGGTGGTGTTGGTGTGCACAGGGTCCATTATCAAGGTGTCTAGATGTAATAGCGTAAGCGAAAGAAAATAAATGGCTAAGTGTCAGAGAGAGAAAATATGGCTAAGTGTTAGAGAGAGAAAATATGTCTAAGTTTTGAAGAGAGGAAATATGGCTAAGTCTTGAACAGCGTACAAAGGAGTTTCAGCGTATAAAAATGTATTGCAGCGTATGAACACCAGAAGCAGCGTATAAGGAGTTTCAAGAGGTATAGCATATAATTAATGTGCACAATGTATAAGGTAGGGTGAGGAGCAGCGTATGGTGCTAATGTTAAGAAAAATAGGGTGTGTATGTCAAAGGAGTGGTGTAATACAGTGTGTGGCGTATAAATAGAAATGTTGAAATGTAAATTAATGATGGTGCAACGTTTGACTTGTAGAACAATGTATGGATGCTGGATGGAGCATCTGAGTAAGAAAACTAAGTGTTGGATGCAGCGTCTACGAAGGAAACTTAGATCTGGATGCTGTGAATAGCGTCAGAAAAGAGAGATAAGGATGAGGGATGCTGTAAACAATGTCTAAAATTGGCAGAGAGTGTAGGACACTATGGGCAACATCTGGATCTGAGAGAGGAAGGTGCAAGATGCTGTGATTTAAGTAGGAATGTTCTTGGAAAACTCTGAAACAACATCTGGACTAGAACATAGGATTTATCAGCAGGAAACAATGCCTGAATGCTGGGAACAAGGCAGAGTAGGAACACTGGCATTGATAGCAACGTGTGAATGCTGGATCTGGTATGCTAAGAGGTGGATCTAATAGAGAAAGGGCCCTTCTTCTAGTGCCATTTTACTGTACCATCCAAAATCGTCGACAAGAGGCTGGAATGAACAGACACCGATAGATCTACGAACAAAATAGTAAGACCCTGCCTTCGCCCAAGGGCAAGCTAGAAATTAACGGAGGCAGAGTGTCTTGAATGGTCCGCACGTGGATCAAACGAAGGCTTCCTTGAACGTATGCAATTGCGGTGCGTTGGGTTATATGTAAACAAATGCAAAATTGAATGTAAAAAAATGAAAACAGATGTAAACTGTTTAAATAATGAAAACAGAAAAAATGTGAACAGGAAAAATAATGTAAACTTCAGGAATTTGGGCAATAATGCAAACTGTTTGTATTGATAAACAATTAGAATGTGCACCGATCATAACGTAGTTGCAGTTTGGTTATAAGACGGACGTTTGGCCCTGATGGATGAGAGCAGGTGTTGGGAAGATGCAAGTTTTGGATTGGAGGTGTACAACGTCTAGTCTGTATGAAGCCTAGCGTATGAGATTGATGCCCAGATCTCCTAAGTATGTTAGATTTCAATTTTTCGAACCAACCCCTGGTCTAGTGAAAAAATAGAAGATTTATAGGGTTTTGGGCATGAGATTCAGATCTGGGAGAAGATCAATGGCTGCGGGGTGAGAAAAATTCAGATCGGGTGACAGGTGTGTGCGTTGACCAGATGCATGAAATGTTACAATGTACAACGTCTAGCATGATCAAGTCTTATGCTAGCGTGTGAAATCCACAACGTAAGAGCTTAGCATGCTCAAAGAATAAGAAAAGAAAATTGACAAAATAATGCTCTGTTACAACAAAGAATTTTATCTCTAGCCTTCTAAAACTGTGGTCTGGCGTGTCCTGGCATCTTGGTGTCAGCATCCAGCATATGGTCTGTGATCATCCAGTGTATGAAAAAAATGATGAATTTGGAGCCACTTTCAATCTCTGAAGCCTGTTCCAAGAGTGGATCTAGATGGTTGAGGTCCAGAGGATGCTGCTTGTTAAATTTGAGCTCGTTCGGAGGCTGTTTTGGCTCTATTTTGGTTGGTCACACTGTGGTCACGCTGTGCAGCGTGACTAAAGTGTGATCCCAGTGTGACCAAGTATTCGTGCTCTGTTTTGAGCTAATTTTTGGATGCTGATCCCCTTTTTTGATGCCTAACTGCTACCTATTCTCTGGGGTGGTCTGGGTGTTGATTTTGACTTCATTTTTTTTCTGTTTCAAGCCTGTTTAGTTTGGTCATGTTGTGCTTACGCTGTGCAATGTGACCAAAGTGTGGCCCCAATGTGACCAAGCTTGAATGACACATTTGAAGCCCAAATCATAAATTTTTGAAGCTTGTGGACATGTACGAGTGCTACCAGTCCTTGGGGGTTACCTGAATGTCAAATATGCTCCTTGAAACTATTTGTTTTACCCTATTTTTATTTGGTCACGTTGTGCATGCATTGTGCAACGTATGAAAATGTAGCTCTGGTGTCATCAAGTCAAAATACCTTATTTGAGGCCCAAAGTTTCATTTTCTAGAGGTTGGGAGCTGCTAGGGGCCTTAGTGAAGGTCATGGGAGGTCCTTGTGCTTGATTTTGACCATTTGGACTTGATTTTGGGGCTCCAAAAGTTGGTCATGCTGTACACACACTGGTCATACGCTGGGCAGTGTGACCAAACTTGCACTTTTTGGGGCTGAAACTTTTGATTTTTGATGCCAAGACTTACTATAATCATCTGTGGGCCCCTGGGGGACCTTGCTTGCTCCATTTCTTTCTCCATTGTGTGTCATTTCATGCCATTTTGGAGGCTCTCAAGTTTGGTCACGCTGTACTCATGTTGGGCAGCAGCATGACTTAGCTTGATTCTTGTCTAAAAGTGCTAGGCCAAAATTTTGTGGTGTTTCAAGGACCAAGTGGGATTGCAGAAGGAGGTAAATGAGAAGCGCATTCAAGTTGCTAAAGCCAATATGAACCAACCGCTCCAGTAGCTCCAAGAGGGAGGCATTGTATGGAAATTTATCTTCGATGGGTTGAACGCCTATAATAAAGCAGAAATCCTTCTGAAGGAGTTGCAGATTGAGGAAATGATAAAGTACATGGAGTTGGCCAACCTTTGATATGCAAACCTGGCTATGCTTACAGCTGGGAGACCGTGGTCAGAATTGGAGAAACAAGTGGCCTCCTCATATTCCCTATATGAGGGAGAGTTCCAGGTGCACAAGGCAACAAAACAAAAGCTGGAACAGCAAACGTGGAACTCGAGGTCCTCCGCATAAGCTTTGAAGGACAATGTACAGTTGCAGAGGACCTGGGCCAAAGAATGAATGACTACTAGTAGCTGCAGGAATCAATCTGAACGTTGAACATCGAACGCAAGCAGTTCGTAGCCTGGTTTGTAAACTTGAAAGTACTCTTTCCGGCGCTGCCATTCCCTTGGAAAGTTCCAGTTCTAGCATACATTGGAGAAGCTGCCTAGACTGTGAATGATCCTAGAAGCAAAGAAGAAAATATGAGGCCTCTCTTGGAGGCTTTCCAATTGCCTCCAAAAGTTGCAGCTGCCGCAGGGCAACCATCATTCACGCCGCCACCAACGCATGGGCCAGAGGCTAGAGAAGGTCCATCAGAACCATCATCCCTAGGGACGGTGTGATCGTCTCCAGCAATTTTGTGCATCATTCTACATAGCAGAGGCTCCAGGACCAACGAGATGTTCAATTTTATCTCNGAGATAGAATATTTTCCAAGTGCCCGCAGTAGATGTAAGAAAAGTGATCAGCTCTTTATTCGAGCGTTGATGTATTTGAGCCCATTGGCATGATGGCAATAAAGATGAACTATTCAAGCATTCCTTGCAGCATTTGGACTTAGCTATTTTATGCATTCAATAGTTTAAGATGTTTATGCTTTGTTAATTACTTGTTAATTACTTAAGTTTCTATTATTGTTATCTTGATTGCTATCACTTATTCGTAGTTCATCAGGGCTATAAGTACGACCATCTCGAACATAAATCAAACACTTGGTAAGCCCAGTGATGCTTATCGTCTGGTAACCTAGAAGTGTTAGGAGATGCTCAGAACGTGCTCGGAAGATGGGATTGGATACTTATGTTAGGAACAGTTAGAATATAAGCTAGGATAGTTATAGTTTAGATAATAGTTTATTCCTTACTCTTCATACCTTAATTAGCCACCAAAAGATATGCAAAAAGATATAAAAATCATTAGCCCTAATCTTACTTAACCATCGTAATTAGAACATCACAAGTGAGATTAGGAAGACAACAACCGTTCTAACCCAAGGGTTTCACTAGTTAGGGTTTGGTGCATGTTAAGTGCTTACAGTTTACGAAATTCGACCAAGTCGCGTGTGAACGCCCGTGATTCGTATGGTTGGGCGTAGGGGTACCTAGCTACTCATCAATGGACAAGCACTTGCTAGGGTATCCTCTAGGAATGATGTGTAACATCATTGTCCAAATGTTGTGAAAAGTAGACAAGGGTTCCCACATCAAGAATGGGTGTGGGTAAAGAAGCAAGTCTAGTGACACATATTTTGGATGATAACCTAGAACATTAACGCTCTCAATAAAAAAACCTCTAAAATTACAAATGCCATGAAAATACAAAGAATTTGCATTGCTTGCCTCTAAGAAATAAGATGGAAAGGGGAGAAAGCTAAAGATTTGAGCCAAGGTTACAAACTCTTCTACTTGAAAAAAGAAAATCACTGAAATAGAGTGGGCATCATCATTGATCAATCTATCAAAGATAAAGTGGTATAAGTATATTGCCATGGCAATCAAATTATGGATACCAAAATTATGCTTAGAAATAAGATCATCAATGTCATTAGCATATATGCTCTACAAATTGGCCTAGAAAATTCTATTAAGTAGGATTTTTAGGATTCCATGGATTAGGTGCTTCAAGAAATTCCCCAGCAAGAAACCATTCATTAGAGTGCATTTTAATGATCATGTTGGATCTATGAAAATTAGATATGACAACATTCATGGAGGACATACACTTGAAGAGTGTAATGTTATAGGAGGTTTACTATTGCAATTTTCAAGAACATATGATCCCGCAATTATAAATACTTATTTCAAGAAGAAGATGGAACATTTAATTACATATAAGAGTGGTATGGATAAACCATAAATTAATTATTTCTTACTATACAAAAGAGACTAGGCTATGTGCAAAGACTGCAAGGTCGTACCTAGAGAGCACCTTGCAACTTAGTATTGGCTAATGATGATGGATTTAACTATACAGAGCTTTAAAGGTATTATGAGAAAAGGGACTAAATGCTTAAAATAGTGAAATTTGAAAGAAGATAACATCATCATATTTGGATAACAATTGCTACATGAAGACACCTGGAATTTTAAAGACTGCAAGTCTAGAAGCAGTGCCATCATCTTCCATTATAATAATCCAATTTATTGAAAGTCCAAGAAGCAAATTTATGTGAGTCTATTAAGCATTGAAGTAGAACATGTTGCCATAGGGGATTGTATCCAACACAACCTATGGTTAAAGAAGATATTTGAGGAGCTTAACTTTAAATTTGTGAAACCAATTGTATTATATTTTGACAACACATCAACTCTCTAATGAACACACACTTCATAAGAAGTCCAAACACATTAAAATCAAGTTTCACTTTATTAAGGAGAAGGTTTAAGATAACATCATTCTTTCTAAATATGTAAAGATTAAAAATGAGTTGGTCAACTTTCTCATGAAGAAGCTCCTCCCTCATAGGATGGAAACATTACTTCACATGATTGGCATTTTAAATCTCAAGCCTACATAACCTAAAAGAGGAACTATTAGTTATGTAGCCTATGTAGGCTATGTTTTTCTTTGTAAAGCTTAAACAAGTTTATTCTTGTTGTTTTTGTATTTGTTATTAGAAATATCTCTTAGTACCTTAGAGGTACTATAGTTCCTATATTGTGTTTTTGTAGTTTTAAAAATTAGAAAAAACATTGGAAAACAAGGGGAAAGAAGGAGAATAAGGTGAGTAGGTATATAGGATAATTCTCCAACTTAAAAAATTATGGTATGTGTGATAGATGAATGAGAGCTAACCATCCATCTTGACTTAGTGGTTTCAATTGCTTCTTTACACCTCATCCCTTAATTAAATATTCCCTAAACTATTTATCCTCAATACTACCAATAATGCCTCCAACTCCTATATAAGGAGGCATGTGGGAACTTCATTATGTGATAAGTGTTCTTTGTTAAAGAGTATTTTTAGTTTTGAGTGTTTTCATAACTTCTATAATTTTAGTTTCTCTTTCAAGTTTTTTCATTCTCTTTTCAAGTTTTATATATTTCAATTTTCTTATCATTCATAACATCAAGCCCTTCATTGCAAGTTTATGTTGTTTTCCCAACCTATCAAAATCTTGAAAAGTGATGACTAATAAATATATTACATATCCATAATTGCTTTTTAAATGTTTCTTATTCCATCTAAAAGCTAAAATCTTTGTTATTCTTCTATTAAAATTTTATTCAAAGATTATTTTTATTAAGTGAGATATTATATCTACAATCTCTGCTTTTTTTTTTGTCCAAAACCAAGATATGAAAAGTGACTCTCAGTAATTTATAGATAACTTTGTCATTTCTTATAATTTTTGAATTATTCCTATTAGCTTTGAAAGAAACTTATTTGGCTACGTCCAACTAAAATTTTGGTCCAAGATCTTTTCTAATTGATGAATCATGGTTTGCTAGGCCCCAATATCAGATCCTCGATATCAGGTACGCAATATCGCAACTTGGATAACGATATTGAATACATGATATCGTAATTCGTGTGTAGGCCTATAAATACAACATTCAGGCACATAGGAAAGAGAGAGTTGGTAATTATTATGATAGAGTCTTTTTGTCATTTTTCAGTTAATTTTCATTCTTTCCCCAGTGCATGCCCACAGTGTGATGATTGTAATTGTATGGAACCTTTATTCGAGTGTGACATACTTGGACACGCACATGATCAGAAATAAAGATCGAGATTACTTCATCATTGCAACATTCATCTAGCTTTTAATTATTTTAATTGTTAATTGTTATTTATTGTTTTCTTCATTAATATTTCTTTATCATCATTTACTATTCTTGTTATGAAATGTAGCATGAGTACGACTTAATCATGAACATTTAAGTGTAACTACTTGGTAACCCAGTAGCATATCTAGGAGTGCTCAAGTAATGTGTGCTTGGTAATTCTAGAAGTAGTACACGAGGTCCAAGATGCGCATGGATGATTAAGGACAAATGCCCATCGCACTTAGGCTAGTTTAGATTTTACTTCTCATCACCTATTAGCTTAAAACAAGATTATTTTCCATTTTCTGTAGGAGTAGTACTAGTTTAGGATCACATCATTCGCCTCACTCTAGACTAAACCATACGTGACCAAGTAAATACTAGTCTAGGTGGAAAGACAGTGAACTATGATCAACATGTAACTATCTAGATACCACAATTAGTCCATCTACAGAGTTTGACCAGATTATGCGTAAACGCTCATATTCATATGGTTGAGTGGAGGGGTACCTCACCACTCATCATTGGCACTATTGCCGAGGATGGTGCTAGTTATTTAGATTAGTTACATCATCCAAGATCACTGTAACGAAGCCTTGACAATATATCTTTTAGAAAGAAAGTAATTGCAAACAAGTCACACACAATTCACAACAATGTCTCTCTCACAAGACTATGATAACACAACAATTAGTGAGGCAATTCATTGGAGAACCAACGAAATATACGATGATGAAGATGAAGTTTGCAGTACTCAATCTTATGCAAGGGTTCCCTATGTTCATGAACACCCCAATGGTATTCAAGGACTCTTGTCATCCAACTCGGACACTCCTTCAATGTTAGGTCATGACACGGATGATCATTTTTCAAGGAGTTGGCATAGAAATAAAAGTCGAGCCCACGGGCAAAGTCAAGAATGCCAACATGAACGAAGATAACATCATCTCAACTCACAAATTCATAACCTACCTAGTGATGATGAACCCCTGCTAGCCACTAAGAGCCTAATGCATATACAAGAGCTATTCAAATATCCCACAGGCATCACAAGGAAAGTTGTCTACCTAGGCTTGATTTAAACAACTTTCCCAAGTTTTCAGGAGGCTATGATTTAGATCTGCAACATCATTTGCAAGTCTTCTATGATGCTTGTGCATGGAACAACATTGATAATGGATGGCAAAGACTTAAGCTCTTTCCTATGACACTCGTTGGCCAAGCAAAAGTATCGTATAGGTCTTTAAAACCAAAATTAATTTGACGTTGGCAAACAATGGTAGAACTATTCAATGAAAGATATCAAACTTATGCAAGAGTGTCAGCCTTAAGGAAACAAGTCCAAGAGTGGAGACAAGGGCAACATGAACCCTTGAACATGGCCTTAGAAAGATACTATTCGTTGTTACACAATTGCCTAGGCCATGGGTTCTCTGAGGAAAGGCTAATGTATCACATCATGGATGGGCTATGTAATAAAACAAGGGAGACCCTAGGGATGTATGCCCCATGTCAACTATATGAACTACAAACCCACCAATTCAAAGAGCTTATTAAGCAGGTAGCAAAAGAAGAAGGAGAAATAGCTAAATGGGAGAATGCTGAAAGCTCTCAACAGGACCAAAATCTCAAAATAGCAAAGGTCCATCATCATGAACAGAAGAAATCAACTCACCTTAAGGAGGTGGAATCATCTTTGCCAATACCACAATCACTAGATGAAATTGAGGAAAAGATCAATAAGATAATGGAATGGGTACATGAAAAATGCAGAGAGTATGCCAACATTATTAGAGGTGGAACTATGCCAAATCAAGAAACAAGACAGGACACCATGCAACAATCAGAACGAAGGCTTAAAGAAAATAAGAATAGGAGCTCAACTGTCAATCATATGTATCAATGTAATGTTTGTTTGTATGATCACCCCAAGGGCCAATGCCCTATCTTGTCACATTTATATGAGCATTGGGAAGGAATGCGACATCTAGATTTTGTACAAAAGTACTAGGTTCAACCAAAATGGCAAAAGCCCCAGTCATGGGGGAGGCCACCACCAAACATACCATACCCTTCGTATGTCTTGACATCAAATTTTTATTATGTTCAACATCCTATTTCTCCAAAAAAATCAACATCCTCTACTTCACCTCATCATTATCATTCTCTCAAGTATTATCCACCCATGTCCTCTCCAACAAGATCACAACCTCATGTGCCTTACACTTCTCCTCAACCTCAATATTCTCATCCTTCACCTCCTTTTACATCACCACCAGTTGTGCCAAAAGGTTTTGCACCACAACACCAACCCAAGAACGTTACTTGTGCTACTACCATCAACAACAGTGGAGGTCCTCAACAACATCAGAAGCATCCTTTCTTTAGACATGATCTAAGAAAGAGACAACACAGTTCTGAAACCACTACATCCACCAACTCAGCACAAGTCTAGCACTGTGATGCATCTTCTCTCTCAAACTTAACACCTCCTATTACCTTATGAGGGCCATCAATTAACACTCCAAGAACCATGCAGCCTAATGAATATAACCACCTAGGGAGACATATTGATCCTTGCATATCATCTTATGGTCACGAGTGCCATAGTAGGTCAACTCCTTATCACATGACGACATCTTATAATTTTCCCCACTATGCCTACTTTAAGCAAGTGTATGAACCCCAAGTTGGGCACATTCCAACCACCACATCAAAAGACACCTAGTGGTTTGGATATGATCAAACCCTAATATTTTCAACATGCATGGATCCAAACCTTCCATTTATTAATTCTCGCCATGATCAAAAGTTTAGTTATGGGGCATATCCTCCAATCTAACAAGCAGAATTAGTAACTTTTTTTCCTTTTATTTGATTTTATAAATTTTTGTTTTTTAGCTTTTCATTTTCAATTTGTTGTTTTGTCTTTTTGAGGGTAATCTCATCGGTGAATAAAATACTCATGTGACTTGTCGGTTGAGGTGTTATTCTATGCTATCAAGTCTCAGGTGATTAATTATTTGAATAGTGAGCCCACAACATCCACCCCCAACCCCCATTCTATTAATAAGAGGTTCTACTCTAGGTATGATGATATTCTTGTCATCATTAAAACTTAAAGTAATTTTATGCTCATTATACCTAGAGCGAAGAATGATGGACTAAGAGGGAATGGCTAGGGTGTGACATCAAGGAGACTTGTGGATTCTCTTTGGTGACATCTATAGGTGCTATCGTGCAGCCTAGTTGTACTAAGATCCTTGTAGATCTAGCAAAAAATTAAAGTAAGAGTAATAAAGGCACTCAATAATAAAGAAATTCAATACTATTTTGGGGGTCCCACTGGAAAGACATGCTCCCATGCCTGAAGGTTGGTGGCTTCTCCGATTCATTGTTAGAAAGGAAAAAGTGCCAAAGTGGCTAGAAAAAGAAAAAGAAGAAGAAGAAGAGAAACACAAAGAAAAGATCAAAAAAATGTGCCGCAGGGAAATTTCAAATCACTCCTCCCTTGGACAAAATGCCAAGTGATCGTACACCTTACTGTCATGGTGCTCTTATGGTTGTCCATCATTGGATGAAACAATGCGATGTCACTGATCAGAGGAATGGACTTAGTCTTGATTTTGGAGTGATGGGCTAATGACAAATTAATCACACCCCACACTCAGGATTTATTGTGCCCAGGGTCAGTTACCTCATGTCCTGATCTTAACAATCCCTTTTACGATTTGTCTCATCTCGCTACCCATGTATTTTTTGACTTGTGTCTTATGTCGCATAGAATTCATACCTCATAAAGATGGTGCTTAACATGTATGTGGTTTGTTGCACAAGTGCGGGTTGCATTTAACCCTTCTAGTGCCTAAGGAAATTTTAAGGTGTGGTTACACAAGGGAATGATAGGTTGGAACCTACTTTGGGGAGGACCCACTTGCATGACTTTTGTAATCTATACTTGTTGCACACCACCACATAATTTTAAACCCTTTGAGTACTCCCTTGTCAAATCTATTATTTCCTTTGTCATCATTTTATTAAACATTCCTCAAAACCATTACATGTCCTTTTATGTGTCACCTAAACAAATCAGGTCTGACTTTAAACTTTTAGGGCAAATTCCTTACAAAATATCTAACTCTAGAATCACACTAAGTAATGAATTAAGCATTTATTAAAGGCAATGAGTAAGGTATAAGATAACCAAATTTCTTTAAACAACCTTACTAACAATTGGTCCTTATGTGATTACATATGGCCCCTAAAAGAAGATAGCAAGAAGGACCTTCTTAAGATGCAACTAAACACCCGAGAGGAGGTAGAGGCCAAGGACCTCATCCAAAACATGCAGATCAGGAGGCACAATCATTGAGCATCCATCAAGAAACTCCTATCATTGCAAATTTGGCCAAGAAGAAGGTGGAGAGGTCAGGGCTAGAACCTATGAAGAGGAATAATGACTATTTGTGGCATGGTATGTCAAGGCCAATCAAGTGTTCCCATAGCTACCATGTCCATGGAAAGTGCTGCCTCCATCAAACATTGGAACATCAACATGGATGGCTCATGATCCTTAGATAGAAGAGGAGAAACTTCAGGCGCTTCTTCAAAGGTATCAATTTTAGAAGACTGGAGAGTAGGACAAAAGAAGAGACCCATGGAGGAGCCACCACTGCCAGGAACCACATGAGTTCCAACAAATTTTGTATTTTGTAATTTTGTGTCTGTGTCCCAATTTTGTTTTGTTCAATCCCACACTGTGGCATGAGAAATTCCTAGTTAGTTAATAATCTCATACCTATCCACTGTGTAATCAATTGAACTCATTCTCATTTTGTATGACTCGATGACAAGTTGTTATTCAGTCGTGGGGGTATGATGAATCATGGTTTGCCAGGCCCTGATATCAGATCCTTGATATCAGGTACGCAATATGGCAACCTAGATAATGATATCGAATACATGATATCATGATTCCTGTGTAGGCCTATAAATACAAAATTCGGGTGCATAAGAAAGAGAGAGTTGGTAATTCTTAGGATAGAGTATTTTTGTCATTTTTTAGTTAATTTTCATTCTTTCCCCAGTGCATGCCTACAGTGTGATGATTGTAATTATACAAAACCTTTATTCAAGTGTGATGTACTTGGACATGCACATGATCGGAAATAAAGATCAAGATTACTCCATCATTGCAACATTCACTCAGCTTTTAATTATTTTAATTGTTAATTGTTATTTATCATTATCTTTGTTAATATTTCTTTATCATCATTTACTAATCCTGTTATTAAATACGAAATGAGTACGACTTAATCATGAACATTTAAGTGTAACTACTTGGTAACCCAGTAGTGTATCTAGGAGTGCTCAAGTAACATGCACTTGGTAATCCCAGAAGTAGTACACGAGGTCCAAGATGTGCATGGATGATTAAGGAAAAATGCCCAACACACTTAGGCTAGTTTAGATTTTACTTCTCATCACCTATTAGCTTAAAACAAGATTATTTTCCATTGTCTCTAGGAGTAGTACTAGTTTAGGATCACATCATTCGCCTCACTCTGGACTAAACCATACGTGACCAAGTAAATACTAGGCTTGGTGGGAAGACAACATGTAACTATCTAGATACCATAACTAGTTCTTCTGTAGAGTTCGACTGGATCGTGCGTGAATGCACGTATTCGTATGGTTGAGTGTAGGGGTACCTCACCACTCATCACTAGTGATAGAGATACAAACTAATGAATCCACATTGCAAAATTTGGTGCATTTTCATATATTCATGAAAGAGTAGCCTTCAAATAATATTTTTTATTATTTTTTATGAATTTATTAATTTTATGTTGTAGAAAATTTTTAGATAATTTCAAAAGTATATAGATTAAAGAATAACTCATAATATTCCAGGAGATATAAGCATTTTATCTTTTTCTATTCAAGCTTGTAATTTCAAAATTTATAGGAGCTTGATTAGGAAGTCCTCTTTTCCTCATATTTATTAAGATTAGTACCTAATTATATATGACACACATCTTCTAGATCCTTGGAAGGCTCCTTCAAGAATCAACAATTGGTATCCAAACCTAAGGTTAAAGACTTTCAAGAGCTCAAGGAGGGGAAGATGATTAAGGAGATTTCCAAGTGCTTCATCATCTTTAATGGTTAAGAAAACCTTCACCGATTGGAGTCACTTGATAAATTTCTTATTTGAGCTTTGTGATTGTAAGGACGTGGTTGAAAATAACTTCAAGAAGGTGGCCAACCATGTTGCCCTTGACCAAGTGATGAAGCATGTCAACTAGTTGGATCGACAAGCATGCATCAACATAGCTGCATCAACGCATGGATGCATGCATCAACATAGATGTGTTGATGTAGTAGTAAGTTAAGCCTATATAAATGCACATTCCCATTGCATTTATGACATGTTAATTCATTAGTATAGTCAAACTCTTGTAGTTTTCTTTCCCTAGAGTTAGAATATTTTCAAAGTGCCTATTGCGTATGAACTAATGTAATTGTACAAATCTTTATTTGGGCATCATGTACCTAAGCATATTTATGTGATTGACAATAAAGACAAGATTCTTGACATTCATTGCAACTCTTGGAATAGGTTAATATTTCTTACTTGCATGTTGTTCTTTATGTAGTTTATGTTCTTGTCTTAAGTAATTAATATATTTAATAATGAACACATAAGTATGACTGCTCCAAGCATACCGTTTAATGCTTAGTAATCCAAGTAGTGGCCATTTGGTATGCCTAGTAATTGTTACTTGGTAACCTAGTAGCGTTCATATGAGTACAGGATGTGTATAGTAAGCAGGCCTGGATACTTACGTTAGAATAGTTAGTTGTAGAACCATTAGATAGCTAGAGTAGTCAATTATTAATCATTTATCTTTTCACCAACACTAGCCTAGAAAATGTAGAAAAATATATAAACATAAATACATATCATATGCCTTAACTCACACTTAACCATACATATGAGCCTATACAAGTGAGAGTTAAGAAGACAATGATCACACATTTCCCCAAGTCACAATCTTTATCTATAGACACAGTTAGGAGCTAAGTCCATGAAATTTGACTAGATCACTCATGCATGCTTGTAATTCATATGGTTGGATGTAGGGACTACTCATTACTCATCATTGGCACCATTTTCAAGGATCTAGTTTATCTAAGTGCGCTAAGTAGGAAAAGATAGTGACATCATACAAAGATATTGTAAGGATCATACAATGATAAATCATTAAAGAGATAAGATCAAGCACACTGTATTTTATTGAATGCCAACATGGCCTCTTATCACAAGGAAGAATCTCCACCATTTACAAGTAGAACCAATCAAAGACAAGAGGTTCAAAAAATGCACCAACAACTTCATATTGTTTACACTCATTTAGATCCTTACAATTTGGATTTCACCTTCATCCTACATCAGGATGAGTAGCTATGATGGAGGAATATGAAAGGTAACATTGTGTTGCCTCCCAATTGATCTATTTCTGCCATGTTGATGAACAATCTCATCAAGTTGGCTATTGTTGCACTTAACACAAAGTATGAGGTTCAAGACCACACTTATAGGGATTATCATCCCATCGATGCCTAACAAAAGAAGGATTAGTAGATGGAAGCATAATATGAGGCTTCTATAGGTAAGAGGATCCAGTTGTTCTTGTAGTACCATAAAGAAGGCAAGGACTTCTTTTTGGGCCAATCCCAATACACAGACTCTCCTCCTTTCTTTGATAGGGAGATCCTTAACCAAAGGTTGCAGTCAACTATGGACAAACTCTGTAGAGGAAAGAATGATTCTAAAGACTAGGGGGTCTCAAAAGATAAAAACTAAAGTAATTCATCAAAAAGTAAGGATAATGATAAGCACAAAGAGAAAGACAAAAAATCTAATGATGGCAGGGATCAAAGAAGAGGAACTAGCAAGCATCGTTCTAGTGCTAATTCTTCTTCTTTGTCATCCCCATCATCTTTCTTCTCCAACTATGACAAGAGAACCAAAGGCTAAGATAGAAGAAGAAACAACCATGATTAGGATGGAGATGAATGATAGGATTGGAATGACCATAGATTCCACTAGAATGATCAAGAATAGGGGGAAGGACATTAACAAAGGGAGGAGCATCACTGAGAAAGATGACATAGCATGACTCATCATATGCATCATGGTAATGGTAGGGGCCATTGAGATTGTTATGACTATCATGAACCTCTATTGGCTACCCAAAATATGTTAAACATTTTAGAGGTAGTTAGAATTCTAACAAGGAACTTAAAAAATAGTTGAATCAAGAGGTTGGATATGAACAATATTCCTAGATTTGAAGGGGCATATAACTTAGATCCACAGAACCATATGCAAGCCTTTCATGATGCTTGTGCCTTATAGAACATTGAAAATAAATGGCAAAAGTTGAAACTTTTCCCAAGGATACTCATTAAAGAAGCTGAAAATTGGTACCAATCCTTAAAACTAGAATCTATTCATTGATGGAAGATGATGTTGGAGCTCTTTAACGATAAGCACCAAACCTACTCCAGAGTGTTGAACTTGCATAGACAAATCCAAGGGTGGAAACAAGGAAATCATGAGTCCTAGGATGTAGCCTTGGGTAGGTACTATTCTCTTTTGCACTGATGCCTAGGCCATGGATATTTCCAAAGGGATCAGCTGCACCATATCATAAATGGACTCAAGAATGAAACAAGAAAAACCCTTACAGTCTATACCCAAGAGATACTTTCTAAGCTACAAGTCCATCAAATCAAAAGGTTAATTGATCAGGTGGCCAAAGAAGATGGTGAACTCAAAAAATGTGAAAGTGCAGAAGAGTACAACAAGGACCCTGTCCTTTGCAAAAGGGAGGTGTGTTTCTGTAATAATGAGGAGGAGGCACAACTTGATGAAATGATGTAAAGGAAAACCATGTCAATACAAAAATATATGACCAAAACATTAGGTAAGGTAGAAAAGATGTGGAACTCCTTGAATGAGAAGTTCCAAATAGCTCTAAAAATTATAGAGGAACAAAAGACCAAGGGGATAGTGGTCAAGAAAAAAGGAAGAAAAAGAATGTAAAACAAGGATATCATAAAAATAAGGGTAAAGCTATAGTAATCAAGGAGGTTGTAGATTCTGAAATAGACAATGATGGTTTTGACATTTGCCAATATAAACATCCTAAGGGATGTTTTCCAGTGTTGTCACACCTACAAGAATCTTGGATGTATACTTTAAATCCTATATTTGTAAAATGGTAAACACCCATATGGTTGCCTTATCCATAAGTCAACTATAGGCAACAGTTCCACCACCAAATGTATTATTTGAGTGGAGTGCCTCCTCAACCTTAGGAGCAATATCAAGAGTGATAACATCCATAGTCTGGGTGGGGGGGGGGTTGGGGTGGGTGTGGAGATGCCACCACCATGATAAAGGGTGTGGAGATGCCACCACCATGATAATAATATCCTTATCGACAACTTGATCCATATGGATACTATGTCTAGTAGCTTGTATCCTTGCATAACTCTTCTAGTCACACCTCCTTCCCTTACCAATACTACCCTCCAGAATACTACAGAGCACATTCTCTAAGGAGGAGTCTCCTTTTTCTTTCTATCCTTCTCAGCACCCATCAACTCTTGCACCATAACTAAAAACATTGTTGCCATTTACTTCATCTATGCAAGGTGAAATTCCTACATAATCACAATAAAGAAATGTCATGAGGGTAGTAAATCTACAATTGGATATCCATTCAAGTGGTTTTGAATCCAAGCCTCATAAAAGATCATTCTTCAAAACTAGCAACCTCATGAAACTCTCACAAACACCTATGGTTGCCAACCTTGTTGCTCCTATGTCTAAAAGTTCTATTGAGTTGCCTTCAAATCAAAAATCTTCCCAAATCCACATTGTCATGTTGACCTATGCAGTCAAAAACTGGATAAAGGTTGGTCACCTTCCTATGAAGTGATATGATCCTAGGAGTCCCCTCATCTACTTACAAATTCTAGGAAATGGATCATGCAAGGCTCTTTTGGATTCAAGTTCTAGAGTTAGCTTAATTTCCCAAAAAATGTACAAGGATTACAACCTACCTCCTTTGAAAAAGAGCAACATCAAATTGGAGCTGGTAGATTAATCCATCACTATCTCTCTGGGGCTCTTCAAGGACATTGTGACCACTATCTATGGATGGTCCTATCCTACTAATTTTCTAGTGATCCATCTAGAGAATTGCAATGGGGACTTCCCTATCATTATGAAAAGGACATGGTTAAGCACAATAGATGACATAATAAGGATTCAAGACCATTTCTTGGAAATCTCCAAGGAAAACGAATTCAGAAAAGTTGAGGAGAAGAGAGTTTCATACATCACATACAGTGACACAGGGTACCATTGTGTGCAGAAATTAAGGACCATCAAAGAAACATCACTTCATGCATGTAATCAATATGCTAAAATAACAATGATTCAAAGGTGCCTATATGTAGTAGCCACAAAACAAGAAGGTACCTAGTGGCTGATAACAAATAATCAAACCGAATCAACCATCTACATGGAACTAGTTGAGAGCCTTACTAGCACCTATGTTGAAAGCATGGACAAAATGAAGCAACTCTAGTACTAGTTCTTCAATGTGTAAGGAAAAATGAATTAGGGGGAGTTGAAGATCCCTCATAAATCCAAGAAAATGCCCCTTGAATTAAAGGCTCTATCAAAAGGCATGGAATATGCTTTTCTTACTAATGGCAAGTTGGTGATCATCAATTCTAGGCTTACTTCTACACAAAAGAAGAAATTGTTGAAAGTGGTGAACAAATGGCCAATAGCCTTTACCTAGTCATATCATGAGCTTATAGGAATAGATCCTTAGATATGCTAGCACCATATCTACACAGACTCCTCTGTCAAGCTAAAGAGGCAACCGCAACAATTGTTGACTCCCAAGTTCAAGTAGATTGTCAAGGAGAAGATTAAGCAATTCCTCAAAGCTGGGTATGTTGTGCTTGAAAAAATTTGATTGTTGGAAAAATAAAAATTTTAATTTTAATAGCCTTAACCTTGGATCCCAAGGGCCTCCGAGTAATAGGATCCAAGGCATCTTGGATAGTCTGTCGATCACTCAATGACTTAGTGGGTGTAAGTGGGGTAGATAATTTGAATACAAAAAGAAATTTGATTGAAAAGAAAGCATGGAGATTAATCTTGAAATAAATTTTCACAACAAATAAACTGTGAACTTTATTAATAACAATAAAATTACTACAAAAGTAGAGTTTGAAATTGTACAAGTTTTGTGCTTGAATGCACAAGGAGTTGCTCAGATGAAGCTTGAAGCCTATTGAAGTCGGTAGGTTGTGATCTATAGTTAGCTTCATGATGAGGTATTTCCAAACTTCAATGTTAAAATCCTTGGGGATTTTCAGCTCAAATCTACAACATTGATAACACAAGGGATAAAGATGTTTGGATTTTTAGAATTTTGGCACTATGCTGGGAGTCTCAAATGCCCAGTTTGGTACCAAATTATTCCAAAAGCTTTACAAAATTCCAAAGGTTTCAAGTGCTCAAGGTTACAAAGGCTATCTAGTCAAAGAAGTGTTGAACTTATCCAAAGTGTTTGAAATTTATTCTTATAGGTCTCATGGTTGTTAGTTTTGGTGTTGCAAATTTCTTCCATGATTATTGATAGATTAATCTGATTTGCAAGTGTGGCAGGGTATAATTTCCAACATAGTTTTCAATTTATGGCAATTTTTCATGTGCCTAGGCCACCAAGATCACTCTGGATGCTAAAAATAGTAAATGGACTTTTCCAACTACACTAGTTTCACCCATCTATGTTGGCTTCATGGGAACTATGCTAGCATCTTTGAATCCATGCTAAAATTGGTGGACCAATGTTGGAACTAATGGAGCAACACTGGCCTTATTGGAAGGTTAAAAACCCCAACCACTTCAATGTTGGCTTCATGAAGAAAATAGAAACCCATACACTAGCCTTGTGACATCCAAGTTGGGTTTTATGGAAACTATGTTGAGTTTTGCTGGGAAAATGAAAACTGAACACCACCAACACTAGGTGTAGGTGTTTCCAGCGTAATTATGGTTATGCCCCATAAAAAATTGATGAAAATATCAAATTTGGTGGTTCCCAAGGCATTTTCAGCCTTACCAAGCCCAAATATAGATATGATATGACTTTTTTCACTTAGAAAGTGAGGCTATGACAACTTATAAGGCATGGTATGTAAGATTGCAACTCAGGGGCTACAAACCTCACATTTTAGAATGAAAATCTAGCCTCAACCATGGGGGTGGAGGTTATAATGCTAAACTGTTACAACGTGCATTTCTTGGTGGTATTTCATTGGTTCATCTTTGTTGATGTTTGGAGGATTGACTTAAGAGACATTAATAAAGAATACAAAACACCATTACAAGTCCATCACTAACATTTTCTCTCCATGCTTGATTCAATAATACCAAAGAATGCTTGTGATGATGAGATAAGGTTACCATGATATGATAGAGATCAAAGGCTATATTTGGTTATGAGGGAGTGGTCAAAGGGATTAATAGTAAGTTCCAAATGTTGACATCATGATTATGATTATGATGGTGACATTTTGGTTATTTAGTGTAGCCTTTGCACTTTGTGCTTCGAAGTGTTGATCACTCAATAATATTTTTGAGGAATCAACATCTCACTTTAAGATTTCTTTTGTCATTAGGCTTCTCCCTTTGCTTGATTGGGACCATTGGTTTGTCTTTTGGTCTTCATCTGCCTTTCAGTTTCTTGGTAATTTGCTTCCCCATTTTTTGGGGTGAAATATTCATTGGGTTTCATTACCAAGCATAGGTTTGATTTGGCTTTCCCATTGAATGAGATGTGTTACATTCAATGGACTTGATGTTGGAGTACGAAAAAGGAAATGTCACATGGCCATAACACATGAGTGTCAAACATTAGTCATCCTTGTTGTTCCAGGTAAGGAAGGTTATAATTAGGCTACAAGGTTGGGCTTAAGGAATGGTAATGGCAATGATGTGAAACAGGCACTCTTGGTACGATAAGATAAATGTACCAAATCTTGTGCATCAAGGTCACATTATGACTTGCTACTGTGATGAGTTGTACCTTTGCAATGACTTCAAGCTTCATCCTTCAAGGACAGCTCCAAGAGAACAAGAAAATAAGACAAAGAAAACATGTTGTTACAATACAATGCATAGGATCACACAAGATAACTAGTAGACCAAGTCACCATTATTACAACATAGAGAGATTTGTGCAATGTTCATTAGGTTTACAAAGCATACGGTTCATTCATTGTGCAAAATAGAGGGATAGAGGTATAGAGAACATGTGTAGGCTTGCTTATTATTTGGTGTAAGGGCCATCAATGTCAACTGTCAGTTTGTACCTATAAAGAAGATTAAGTCAATTGTAATAAAGCTTTAGATAGGAATGGTTGAATGTATTATCTAATTCATTCTCATTCATGTTTACAACTTTGAAGGCTCCATTGTCATAGGCCTTGATGATGAAGAAAGGTCCTTCCCAATTAGATGAAAACTTGTTTGCATGCTCATGAGCAGCCTTGAGAACTAGGTTCCCTTCCTTGATCTCCTTCTTATTCAAGTCATGGCAATGTTGTTGCTTCTACCTCTCTTGATATTGTTCAATATGAAGAAGCATTTGTATTTTTTTCTTCTCCACCAAATCAAGGTCAATGGTACATAGCTCCTTATGTTGTTTATCATTGATGAAGTCTAATAGGACCACTTTGAGTGATGGAACCTACAATTCAAGAGGCAAAACAACTTCAAATCCATAAATTAGGCTATATGTGGTTACACCAGTTATAGTTCAATAGGTAGTTTGATAGGTGCAAAGTGCATGGATAAGCCACTCATGCCACTTGTGTCTACTATTATTTAGCAACTTTTTAAGCAAGTTTATGATGGCATTATT
This sequence comes from Gnetum montanum, assembly GCA_015680685.1. Lineage (NCBI taxonomy): Eukaryota > Viridiplantae > Streptophyta > Gnetopsida > Gnetales > Gnetaceae > Gnetum > Gnetum montanum. Next base: position 155,850 of record MNCI01000625.1, on the reverse strand, counting down.
GCTAGCTTTAGCTTGCCCATTGGCTTGAGGGTAGTATGGTGAAAAAAAGGAATGTTTAATACCTAGGTCTTGACAAAAGGTATGTGTTTTTTGGCTACTAAATTGTGGTCCTTTATCCATGACTATGGTGAAAGGTAAGCCAAAATGGGCTACTATGTTGTCTAGTATGAATATACAGACTTGTTGAGATGTTTTTTTCCTTAGGGAAATAGCTTCAACCCACTTTTTAAAGTATTTAGTTGCAATGATGATGAAGCTATGCTCTGCAGTCAACCTGGGCATTATAGATCCAATAATGTCAAGTTTCCACTGTTAAAATGACCAAGTTATGTAAGTGGTATGTAACTCAGTTGGTGGCACATGTGTCAAGTTGTTATGCCGTTGATAGGTGTTACAAGTTTTAATTTCTATAGGTAGTTGCTTTCCATATAGGGCCAATAATAGCTTAGTCATCTAATTTTGGTTACCATGGCTCTATAGGTCCTATATGTCCCCCACATACACCTTCATGAAGTTTCTCAAGGATTGTATGGGCTTTAGTTTTTATCAATCACACTAACAGTACACCATCATAGAACTATCAACATAATGTATTATAGCCTATGATGACATACTATTTTGATCTTTTACATACAACATCATTTTGAGAAGTAGTCAAGCCTTGTGGAGATTCATCATGCATTAGGTAAAACTTGATATTATCATACCATTTCTTTCAAGGATCAATGTTGATAGAGGTTATAGAGTCACCTTCAATGTTCTGCATGATGGGAATAGCATAGTTCATGATTAAGAATCATAACTTGCTAAACACATTGAGTGTCATAATTAGGACTAAGGTTGTAATGGCATCGGCTAATGTGTTCTCAGTCTGGGGTATATGTTAGATACCAACATCTATAAATTATTGTATTAGTTTCTTACCTAGGTCACAATAAGGTTGCAAATGTTTGGCTTTACATGTGTAAACCTCTGTTACTTGATTAACCACAAATTATGAATTACCTTTTATCATCAACCATTTGATTTCTTGGTCACAGGCTACCATCATTTCCTTGATTAATCCTTCATACTCTACCACATTGTTGGTACATGTGAATTTAAAATGATAGGTGAAGGGTTGGATTTCACTAGAAGGTGAGGTTATGATGGTAGTAGAATTGACCCCATGAGTAGTTGAAGCTTCATCAAAGTGCATGATTGCCTCATAGCCCTTGAGTACTTTGCTAACAATATTGACATGTTCATCAAGGAATTTATGGTAAATGGTCGCATGGTCTTCTACTGGGAAAATGGTAAGTTGTGTGGCTATAGCTTGGCATTTAGTTGAGGCTAGGGAGATGTAATGGAGGTTAAACTTAGCTATTATGGCTTTCCAATAAGCTATATGGCTACTTTCATAGATATGGGTAGTTATGGCTCTAAGCACATTGTCCTTGCAAATGACATTGACTTGGCTCCTAAAGATGTAGTATCTCCACCTCTTCAACAAGAAGACTAGGGCTAGACAATACTTCTCCACTTTAGTGTATTGAAACTCATAGGCAATTAATGCATGGGTTAGGTAGTATACAAGTAGCTTGACTCCATCATCTCTTTTTTGATTGAGTAGAGAGGTGATGGACATGCCAAAGATGACAAGGTAGATGTAAAAAGGTTTATCCTTTTGTGGTAGATAGACTGTGGGTAGTTGTGCCAACTCTTGCTTAAGGTTTTCAAAGGCTTCTTGACATTGAGCCATCCACCCATAGCAAAATCCATTCTTAACAAATGTTACATGGGTTGTAATTTATCTATAAGCCTAGCAATGAACCTACAAATAAATTGTAATCTACCTTGCAATCCTCAAAGCTCCTTAAGGTTAGTTGATACTACCAACTTGGATATGGCTTTAATCTTATCAGGATCAACATGTATTCTTGCTTCAAATACTACAAAGTCAAGCATCTTATTGATTTTGATAACAAAGACACACTTCTTGGGGTTAAGCCTAAGCTCATATTTGAAACATTGTTTCAACACAAGGTCAAGGTCTTGTGCATGATCATTGGCCATTTTGGACTTAATGACTATATCGTCCACATAGTCATTAAGAAATCCTAGCATGTAATCACTAAAGATATACATCATTGCTCATTGATAGGTCACACCTATCTTCTTTAGACCAAAGGACATCATGGTGTAACAAAAGATTCCTTAAGGGGTCATGACGGTCATACAAAGTTGATGCTATGGGTTAATCCTAACTTGGTTGTATTCCGAGAACCCATCCATGAAGGATAACAATGCATGTTTTGTTGTAGTATCGATATGTTGGTCAATACTAGGTAACAAGAAGTCATTTTTTATGGTTGCCTTATTCAGGTCCCAAAAATCAATACAAATATGTATACTCCCATTTTTCTTAGGAACCACCACAATGTTGGACATTCATTTTGCGTAATCAACAACTCAAATGAAACCATATTGATATAGTTTCATAATTTTATCACAAACTACCAGGGCTAAATCTACTCTAATCTTACAAAATTTTTACTTGAAAAGTTTGATACAAGGGTCAAGTATGATGTTATGTCGAACAAGGCATGGGTCAAGACCTGACATATCTTCATATGACCAAGAAAAGGTCATAATGTTGTTTTGAAGAACCCTAGTGATGTCTTGAGCCTATTGAGGTTCTAGTGAGGAACTTAGTTTTAGTGTTTTCTCCTCACCACTATGTGTCATGATAGGAACCTCAACTAGAGAGTCCTTAGTAATGTCACTAGCCTCAAGGTCAAGGGTTTTAACTAGGTTTTCTAGCCATTCAAGAGGTTTCTCTATCAAGGCTATGTGGTTGAATATGCTTTCAAGCTCAACATCTAAATGATTAAGGTCAATGAAACATTCAGCATTACCATGAGGCCAATTTAGGCTCAAAGGTAAATTGATTTTCCTCTAGTTGTCCATACTCTAATCCTACATATCAATCAGAAGCACATTAAGTGGCACTGTGTGATAAGATGAGCAAGCAACACTAAAATAACATAAAATACTTTAGCAATTATGCATGGATAGGCCAAAACAAGTTTTATTAGTGATCACACAAGGTTCAAACAAGGTCAACAAAGGCTATAAGAGGTAGGTCAAGATAAATAAGGTGAATCAAAGACTAAATAAGATCACATGAAGGCCAAATGATGATAGAATGGAGTTGAATGAAGGCCAAATGATGGTCAAACTTCATCCAATGATGTTAATTAATGTTAAAGCATGATCAATGGAGGCTATAAAAGGGGAGCTAAAGTAGGTACGATGCACCAAAGGCCAAACTGCATGAAATGAGGCCAAATAAATGCCAAATGATGGTCAAGCACCATCAAATAATGTCGAACAAGGCTAAAACATGGTCAACAAAGGTCATAGGAGATAGGATAAGGTAGATAGGGTAAACCAAAGGCCAACTAATGTGGGAAAAAGCTAAATGGTAGCTAAATGAAGATCAAATGGGGTCAAATGGAGCCCAAATGATGGTTGAATCCCACCCAATGATGTTCTAGATGGTCGAACAAGGTCACAATGATGTCCAATGGTGTAAATTGATGTTACCAAGTTTTCTAAGGTCAAAAGATGCCAAATGATAGGAAAAGATGAAATGAGACCAAATAGTACTGAAATGACAAAAAATGAATCCACATGACATCAAATGATAGGGCAATGAAGGTCAATAATGCATACCAAGGTTAAACCAATTTAAAACATAATGCAACAAGGCCAAACTAGTGAAGGTGGAAAACATGGGGTAAAACATGGTTAATATTAGTCAATCATGATTAGATTTTTCCAGTTTTAGGCTGTAGCAGGCCATGCTATAAGGCTAGAGAGTTGAGAAAAAGTTTGGGCACTTTGGGTAGGTTGTTTCAAGGTTATTTAAATGTGAAAATGAGGCCATGTTTGGTAACTATGCTAGAGCCACACTAGGACTATGGTAGCCAGTGTGGCTCTGGCAGGCCCCAACATGGTTCTTTTCAAAATTTAGGTTTTAGGATCTATTATGATCAATTTTGGAATCTTGATGATTCAAATTGATAATGTAGTGGATCAAGAGTAAAGATCGATTAATTTTGGTGTCGATTTGACCCTTTGAAAGCACAAATGTTATCCAGAATTGCCAACTATGTTGGAACTACACTGACAAGCATGACCCTAGTGTTGTTCATGAGAAAAATCAATTCATTGCATCCCAAGATCAAAATTCGTATTCTGTTGGCTTTCTAAGGCAATGCAGGGGTATCAAGGTTTTGAATTTTTCATTTAAAAGTCAAAATAGGCTTCTAGAAGTGAAATTTGGGACTATCTCTAAGGACCGAGAACTTAGAAGGGAGGAACGAATAAGTTCCCTAAATCAAAAGCAACACCTGTTACACAAAACACAAGAATTATGTTGTGTCCCAACTTGGATAGTCTACACTTGAAGGGTAAATTCTTTGCATAACTCTGGACTTTGTTTCTTCCAAAATGTGGTTTAGAGGACATCACAACCTTTATAAAGTTTGAGCTCTACTAAGAAGAGTTTCGTTGCTATAACAACACTTAAACACGCAAGGTCCCAACAAGCTCAAGAGAAATTTAAAGGATCCGACAACTTGTACAAAATAGAGCTATGCTCTAGAGTGTTTTGATGCAACAAAATAACTTAATCCCATAGGATCCAAACAAGCTCTAAAATAATGCCTTCTTGCAAGAAGCACATCAACCTCTTAAGGTAGAAAGAAAAGGAAAAGAACCATAAAGGAAGAGTTTAAGTCAATTTAGAAATTCCTTGTACAATGAAGCATAGTTCCACAACAAATGTAAAAAATGATGTAACAATTCAAGTACATAAGTACAACAACATAAGATAGACAGTGATAGCTTTGATGTTAACAATGCTTGCATACTCAAGAATTTGAAGTCTTCTTATAGCATCAAATTTTTTTAAAACACCTCAAAATTTGTGCAATGGCTATCCAATGGCTAATGTAGATATATCCTTCAAGATTGGAATGTCTCTATGAATTCAGCCTTAGTTTTGGGGAGATGTCTCCTTCCCTAATGGTACATCTTTAAGGAGATGTCTCTTGGGAGACATCTTCTTTCAAGAGGATATGTCTGCTATTTTTAGAAGACATCTTCCTATTATTGACTTCCTCTCAACCAAGACATCTTCTATTCCTTGGAGATGTCTTCTCAATTTTTGAGATCTGGTTCTTGAGGTTTTCTCTTATTGATTTAGCTTTCTCGTAATCCTTGGAGCATCTTCATTTAGCTTGTACTCTTTATACTTGTCCATGCTCTCATTTTGCCTATGAAGTCTTTTACTTTAATAGCCATGCTTCCTTGAGTCCTTGTCCATGATGTGAAGTTCTTGTTCTTATCTTGTAAATACAACATCCAAAACAAACACCCTTTGTTCTCCATTTTTCTTAAGGATTTGACATACCAAAATATCAATAATCCCTCATTGGACTACATTGGCTAGCATAGTTGGGGGTGGCCTTAGTGTGGATGGAAAGAACTTGAGCTTTTGATGGTCAAAATAGGACCAAATTATAGCTAACTTTAGGGTTTCAAGGTTCTAGGCTTCCATGGTTAAGTTTTAGCCCATTTGGAATGTGGTAATTCTAGTAAAGCCTTCTAGACCTCCAAATACATTGAAGCCATGCTAGCCAGCATGGCTCTAGCCTTCCTTAATGTAGTTACAATTAGATCTTGATTTTTTGTGGAAAATTGACCAAGTTTTTGAGTTCCTGGGGTTGTTGGTGTTCATGGCCAAGGTTTAGGCTTGAAAATGCTAATTCTAAAGGTTGTTTGAGTCTCAATATGGCCATCCCCCCTAGACTGCACTAGTTAGCATAGTCCCAACATGGATGGAGGAGATATGATGGATTTTTTCCATTTTTGACTCTATTTCTAGGGTTTGGTGGTCTTTGAATGCTTCGGTAGGATTCTAAGGTTAGGATGATGCACCTAGAGGTTGATTGGGCTTGTTTATGATCTATTTTTGAGTTTTCATGGAGGCGCCATGCTTAAACTATGCTCACTAGCATAGTCCTAGGCCTCCTTAGCATGGCTTCAAGGTTAAAGTGGGTTTTGACTCATTTTTACTCAATTTTCTAACATTTCATGGTTGCTGGAGACTTGAGAAAGGTGTGAAGGCTAGGATATGTCATTTCAAAGGACCTTTTTGACATTTGATGGTAGAACCTTAACCAGCCATGCTAGGACTATGCTAGCTAGCATATTTGGGATGCCCCTAGTATGGTTCCAAGGTTAGGATGGGGTTTTAACTGATTTTGCTTAGTTTTTTGACATTTTAGGATGACTTGGGTTTAGGGATTGAAGTAATAATTCTAGAGTCAATTGGAAGTTTGGTTGATGTTTGAAATTTCCATCCTCCTTAGGACTATATTGGCCAATTTAGTTGGGATCACAGTTAGTGTAGTTGCCCAAAATAACTAATTTCATTATGGGTTTTAGCTTCCTTTGATGTTTTAGTACCTTCTAATGTTAACACTTAATTTCTAATTTTAGTATGAGCTTTTTGGCTTTAGCATGTTATGGATGAGTAACTAGGAGGTGGGTTTTGGTGGCAATTAAGGTTTGGAATCTGGCCTAAGGCTTTTTAGGAACTTAATCTTAGCATAGTTCTTGTCAAAATGCCCAAATCCTAGTGTATTAGGATTTTTACTAACTTATTTAGGAGGTGCTTGTTGGGGCCCACCCAAGTTTAAATTGTTAAAATAAATTAACTTTCGTACTAACCCAACATAGTTTTCACCTTCTAATTATGAACATGGAGTTATGTGGGAGTTGTGTGCGTGTTTCGAGAAGGGGGTTTTGATCATCAATGCATAAGTTTGGGAGTAATTCCCACATTACAATTTTACCATCATTAATTGTCCTAAGCTATCCTCAATAGGCAGTGCATAGCATTAGAGCTTCTACATCAATCCTATCTTCAATTCCACCCATACCCAGCATTTCTTGAATAGGACCCGCCAGGGGGCCGTGTAGTTGTGAGGAGGGATTTTGAAGATTTGTTGCATTACTGATAAAAGATCTCTAAGAGAAGGTGGCTACAAGTAGAAATCCAAATTTGGAGGAGGAAGATCTTGCTACCAAAGGGCTTATAAGTATAACATGGCCTCTACTATGAGAAGGATCCTCCACCATGACTATGAGGTCTACCATTCCTAGCTGTTTTTTGTGAATTCTTGCTTGAAACCTAAGCGTTCTCTCTTGGCTTGGCTAGTATGTTGCATGGATTTTGGCTTTGGTTGGTTCAAACATTGTATTTGGGCTATGGTTAAGTGTCCAGTACCTTATTTTGGTCTTAGGTCTTAGTCATGTTAAGTTATGAATTTTTCTCATGTCTTGTTTTAAGTGTTTTTTTTATATGAAAACAACATGAAGTTTTTGGTATTTGGGGTTATAGGATTGTTGCTTGCTATTTACTAGTTGAATTAGTTGTGCAATCATTGAATTCTAGCCTATGGTTAATTTTCTATGAGTTTTTATGTAGGACAATGGACATTGAAATTTTGGGTTTTTACTATTTTTACCTCCTCAAAGTTGACAACGTTGACATTGTAAATAATTTTTTCTTCCAACATTCCACCTTCCTAGGAATGTCTAGGGCCATTTGAGAGGTTTTGGCATTAGTTTCAAAGAATTTAAATTTTTTTTCATATTTTTTCTCAAGCTATGATTGTAGCTATTTTTATGCAGTTTGGTTTTTTGTAAAATTTTTACATTGATTTTGGGTTGTTGTATGAAATGTTTTCTGAATTTCATACATGTGTAATGCCTAGACTTAGAAGAACATTTTTGGTATAAATTTTTCATTTTTGAATTTGTGTTGACTACCCTATATAATTGTAGTTTTAACCATTAGAACTACAAACCCCCTAGGCTATACGAGTAATGTTGGTCTATTTCTAGTATTTTTTGTGATAATATCAAAACCCCTAAGGTCATGTATATGTTGTATTTCGGTTTGCAATAGTTATTAGAAATTTTCAAAATTTGTAACTAGTCCCCCTAGAGTTTTTACTATAGCTAATGGTTGTTAAAATTTTCATTATGGTCCTATAAGCTTTTGATGGTTATGGATGGGTTTTGTAGGACCTTCATGAAGCTCATTTTGGTGATGATCAAGCTTGTTGGACTCCTTTGTTGCATCCACACACTAGAGCCCAACACCCCACCTACTGATATGATGTTGGATAGAGGCTCCATTTGGTTTAGGCCATGGGAAAAAGAGTTTTCGGCCATCCTTCTATAGAATTTCAATGTGATAGTGTGGTCACACTTGGCATCTCATACAACTACCATTGTTATAGAAACCCTACTGCCCCATTCTACTAACTTGATCATCAAATTCATAGTTGATGATCATAAGACTCATGTTGAGGGTGAATAATTTGATAATATATATACCAGAGGAACACATGAGTTGTCCAAAATCTAGGATATGCCCAAATTCATTGAGTATAATGTTAGCAACACATTACTAGTTGGTCATTGTGTTAACACATCATTTCAGCACCCTCCTGATACTATCTACCATGTGGAAGGGTAAGTGTAACTTTAAGTTTTTGGTTTCATTAGGCCACTTGGGTTTAATGATTTTTGTTTAAGTTTGAATGTTTTTAGGTCTATGGTTGATGATCATGGGTTAATTAAGAGTGACCAGCTCTTACCCTTGGCTTAAGCAGTGTTGAAGATCTTTGCCAAGAGCCAAGTAGTGAGGCTTGTAGTGATGGAGCAACTCAAGGATGACCTTGGTAGGTATACCTCACACTACTCCTAGGCCTATCACAAGTGTCTAGCTAATACAATGATCCACAGATGGTGGGGTATTCGAAATTTTGGTGCACAAATATGTATATCCCTTAGGGTCTCCATGCTGCTTTAAGTAAAGTAAGAATTCTTATGTTTTATTTTTTTATATAATGTCAATGTTTTCTAGTTATTTAGTTGTTAGGTTGTCTAGGGTTTAATTTTTTAAGCTTGTTACATGTAACTTTTTTATTTTTTATTTTTTTATTTTGTATGATGCACCTATGCGAAAGCTACTTTTTCATTTTTGTTGTGTTGTAGGCACTACGCAATCATCCACCATAGCCATGATTACTTTAGGACATGCTGAGGAGACACTCATCCTCAAGTTTAGTGAGGTAGATGTAGTGTAGCATTGGTTGGCCAACCAAGTACCTAGGGAAATCCAAGTAAGGATCGCCAGTGCAAGTTTGCTTGACTTGTTCATGACACCTATCCCAATCATCCCTACCTCTAAGATGGTGAAGGTCATCAACTTCTTGAACAAAGGTATGATGAAATTCATCACTTAGGTTCATGATGTTCCTATCACATTGGCCATTAATGAATCTACCTTTGGTGACCTCTTTGGCATCTCTTGTGAGAGGGTGAAGATTGCCACCAAACCAAGAAAAGAGGTGGGCCTCCGTGAGGAAGTGGAAGAATGGTTAAATACTAGTTGCAGCCACTTTGAATTAACTCTACATGACTATTAAGTTGTAGAGGTGAATGAGATGTATCCATTGTTCCAGTCCTAGGTGTTTCCAAACTTATCATAGAAGAAGGTTCTAGGCATTGAAAAGACATGGACCATGAAAAAGGTCCTCACCAAGGATGATTAATTCAATTGGCTTGCTCATTTGGTTTTTTGGCTACAAGGGAAGATCTTGAAATTCCATGAGAACCTTAGAATGATATGTCACATGAACATTGCATTTTTTGTAGCATATCTTAGGAGGTTTGCAACATTCCTGGTGGTGTAGAAGAATGGACGATGGATAAGCCAAGATTCATCCCAACTTTCTAAGCCTTGGATGAAACATTTTTTTCAACCATGTAGGCTCAAAACCCACCAGAAGATGTTGGGGAATCGCTGTTTGTTATGACTAAGTGTTTTAGTGGTGTGCATTATCCTTCCCCTAATAACATGGGGATGGAAAACCTAGTTGCCCATGGGAATGCTCAAAAGGCCAAGGAGTTATGTGCTGAAGCTAACAGAGTAGTTAGAACAAAGTTAAAGAGGCCTATGGTTGAGGAGACAACACTAGTTGTTGAGCAACCTATGAAGAGGAGACTCATCATTTGGTCAAGCACATTATGTAGTTGCAAGTATGTCTTATATGGATTACTTTTATTTAATTCATTTGGTATTTATGTTTCATTTTATATGATTATGTTATTTTTTTGTTTTATGCAAAATATGCTAAGTGGTTCTATGTTTTGTCTTCATTGTTCTTGCATGTAAACAACAAGAACTAGTAGCCCAAGTAGTGGCAGTGGAGGTTGAATAGAAGCACATAGAGGAGGAGGCATTATAATGACATGAGGATGAGGGGCTATCCAATGCCACATTGGATGACCTTGATGCTATATTTGATGTTTCACAACTAGATGAACCTCCCGTTCTCATCTCGGATGATGTTCCAGGTACTTGTGGATTTTGTTTTAAATATTTGGTTTTAATTGTTAAACTATGATCATTATTGTTGTAGCTCCTGAAGCACAACTAGGTGCTTCCGTGTCTACATTTTGCATGAAACCATGGGTAGAGGTTCCAAAAAAAATGGAGTTCATGCAAGGGATGATTGAAGACATGATCGATTAGTTGCAACATATTACTCTTGAATTGTTTTATCATTTATGCATTTTTATTTCATATGAGTTTTATGGTTATATGGTCTTAATGGTTTAAAGTGTTTTTTGATCATTTTGTTATTTGTTGTTTACATGGTCTTATGTGTTTATGTTGGTTGTGTTGCTTGTAGTGTCAAAGGTTGGATGGGATTCCAACCATGTTGTTGAGATTGATGAACTTATTAGCCTATCACCTAAAGTGGAAAATGTCCCATGAAGTTTATATGAAAGTGCCATTGAATGTGCACTTTCATGTGCTAGAAGATTTTGGAAATGCCAACATTCCAATGAGCTCCTATGGAAATAAGTTATAGTGTTGAAGAAGGAAAATAAGAAACAAGCTGAGCAAGGACTCCTTGAAAACTAAAGAGATTGAATGGTTACGATATTGAAATGTCATTTACAATAATGTTTCTCTTAGCAGGGACCTTATGGAGAAAAAGCTATAGATGAATTTTTTGGCTCATAAGGCCAATGAGTGGAGGTACTATTATGCTTGGGTCCTTAAGTGGGGCTAGGCATAAAAGGACCACAAGAAAAAGTATAAGACTGAATGGCAGAGGTACTTGAAGTGGTTATAGGAGGAGTCAATTGAGAGGCACAAGCTAGAGTAGTTTATGAGGGCAATCAACATTGGAGATGCTTTCACGTTGTTTGAAAGCTCTCTAGTAGTAGTTGATTCTCCAACTCCTCAAGTGACCATCACTTCTGAAGAGGTGACTACTAGATTTTCACAAGAGTACCAAATAGACCAATGTTGATGAGAGCAACATTCTGGTAAGTGTTAATCTTGGGGAAGTGGATTAGACTCACATGACCAAACACCAAATTCTCCATCGTCTAGAGGTTGGTCTTCAAAGCTTCCCCATGAAGGATATCACTCCAGAATCTTCCAAGGTTTGTTTTATTTTTAATTAATTTATTTTATTTTATTATGTTTTAGTTTGGTTTAAGTTGTGATTTAGTTTGATTTATTATTGTGTTAATTACTGATGAAACTTTTTATTGTGTTGATATAGGTACTAGTTGATAAAAGTGGCCTTAGTGGTGATGATGTTGGAAATGCTCCTCCTCCACCTCCAGTTGCATCCCAGTTCCATCTATTTGATCATGTATTTAGTTATTTTTTTTTGATGATATTATGATGTTGTGGCTAGTCTTACCCATTTTTTACTTGTAAAATGATTATTCTATATTTTTTATGTTATTACTACACACTTTAGCTATGGTTGGATGATGTTGTTGATTATACTTTTGTTATACTATGTGACCATGGCTATTTGTGGAAATTTTGGCTATCATATTTATTTTAAAATTTTAATTTTGTATATCTGTTCTAGAATTTTTAGTTTTATGCATCTTATGTATTTCATGGTTTGTTCATGTTATGAGGCTATGTTGGGCTACATTGGTTAAATCATGCAGTTGTAATGGTAAAATTTGATAAATTAAATGAAAATTGACTAGGCTAACAAAAATGTAAGCTAAGGCATCATGACTATAAATAGGTTGTAAAAGTGTTGCCAATTTTAGACCATGGTGGACCATACTTTACTAGTTTTAGGCCATGGTGGGTCACACGTTGGTAGTTCTAGGCCATGGCAAGCCACTCAGTTTGCAAATTTTAGGCCATGATGGGCCTTGAGTGTTACTAGTTTTAGGCCTTAGAAGGGCCATTGTGTTAAAAGAAAGCCATTTTTGTAAGTTTTATGTTTTTTCAAATTTTTATAGATTTTTTTAGATTTTAAAAATTTTATGGTTTTTTAGCCTATTTTTTAAAACAAAAAACACATAAAAATATAAACTATAAATAAAGGTAAATTATAGGTTACATACTAAATAAGGTTAAAATAAGATAAAATAAAGTAATGCAAAAATGACACATGTATAGAAGGTTAAATTAGGCCAAGAAAACAAAAGAGAAGGCCACATGGTTATGGTCATAGGGTGAGCAAATAGGAAACATACGTTCAACCATGCAAGTGTTTCCTAATCTTCAAAAGGTTAGAAAAGGTGTAAGGTCTATGTTGCATGATCTGCTCATTTCCTTTGCTAACCATGCTAAAGGAGAGCTCTTCCCATGGTGCATCCATGGTTCCATTGTTGTCAATTTTTGCCTTTTGCTCTATCAAGCTCCTGGACTTCATCATTAATAGAGGGAGTTTCTTCCTAAAACTCCACTTTAGACCCTTGTTCTATGTTAACATTGTTGAGTACCAAGGGAACTACAGTGTTGCTGTGGAGAATCATTTCATCTCCCTTGTAAGGTAGGTGAATTTCTTAGTGGATGGGTGAGGAAACAACTCATAATTGAGGTAGCCAAGGCCTCCCTAAAATAAGCTTAAATCTTGGTTTCTCTTCCACCACCAAGAAATTAGTTGTTATGGGGAATTTTTTCCCTACTACAAAGTTCAAAGAGATTGAACCTTTACCTAGAACCTATGATCTATTGAAAGATTTGAGAGTGGAAGTTGAGGTATGTTGCACGTGTGCTACTAGGCCCAAACATTCAACAATGGTATAGGGTATAATGTTAGTGGCCACCCCATCATCCATGTGCATTCTATTTACCTTGTATTGTCCCATCCTTATTGTTATGAAGAGAGGATCCTTGGTTGTCTTGCCATCCTAGGGGTTGGTCTTGATCTTGTTGTCATGGAACACTAGCATCGTTGACTTTGTTTCTTCCCTTGGTGAAGGTGGTACAATCACTACATGGATAGACTCTTCACTAGCATGGATGTCCTTGCTAATAGGGATAGAAATCAAAATTTTTACTAGTGCCTCACAATGAGTAGTGGAGGTTATTACTAGGTCATACAAGCTAAGGGAAGTGTTCTTTTATTTTAAAGACTACTTAACCTATTCCATTGTGTTGAGGAAATCTCTATCATTGGTTGTTTGCTTCTTGTTTTTATTGACTTTAACTTCCTCCATGCATCCCAGGATGTGAACTTCATGCTTGAATAGTAGTAACTTATTCTCTTTCCCCTTCCTTGTTGCTTGGAATCATCCCTTGATTGACTAGTCAAAGAAACTTGAGTGTTGAAGCTCATAAGGATGGATGAGATAGGAGTGGGCTTCAGTAGGCTCACCTCCTTTTATGCCTTAGTCTGATTGTTATCTTTACTTTTGGGCTTTGGCATGGACTTCTTACATTGTTTCATTGGTGATTTCTTATTTTTGTTGGGCTATGAACATTGTGTTATCCACCATGGAAGGACGTTGTTTAGCTGTAGTTGATGGGTAGGTTATCATGGGAGGGGGTACTCTAATCAAAAAAGGTTTATTGGGAGGTGTAGGTGATGGTATCCTTACAAAAAAAGGGGACATTGAACTAGATGAAGTTGAAGGGCTCCTATCATTGCGAGGAGGCATTTGAATTATGACTAGCTCTTGTGTAAGTCTAGAGTTTTTGTTTACATTGAATGCCACTATGGTGTAAGGGCTATTGTTGGCATTCAATAGGTCTTTATAAACTTGCATGAAATCATTTTGTGGCCTAACTAGTTTAAAGGTAGAAAGCACCAATTCACTATTATCTAGCATCTTCTATAGGACATCCTTGAGAGCTAGGCAAAATTCGGTATCATGACCTAGTAGTTGATGATAGTAACAGAATTGATCAAGTTTAAAGTTATTAGGCATGGGTGGATCATCCTTGGTTGTCAAAGTAGGATTCTTTACAATCTCACATAATCAAGCATGCCTCTTGTGGGCATTCTATATCATGTTCTTGTATTGGATCCTCCTACTCTTTAGCAACTAGTCAAGGAGTTCAAACGGTTTCGAGGGTAACCTAGTGTACTTTGGTAGATCTTTTCTTTTGAAGTTAAGCCTTATGTTGCCTGATGTAGAGGCCCTAGATGTTGATGGTTGGTTATTCATGGTAGGATCCTTAGGTTGATTCATTTTAGACCCCTATATAGTCTTAGTATCTTTGGCAATAGTGGCCACAGCTACATGGTATAAACTCCCCTTCTTATTATTCTTCCAAGTGTGTTGGTTCTTATATGCCATGTAGGTGGGGTTGTTACTAGGCTTAGCCACATCCTCTATGTTCTTGGTTTGGGAGAAGGCTTGACTGAGTGTCTGTAGGTCTAGGTAGTAAACTTTTGACTTGATAAAGTCATTGACCACCCCCTTGAATATGGCTAAAGGATGGATTTCAACTATGAATTCAAGAATCTCATTCAATAGAGCATTCCACCATTGGATGAACTTCTAAACTTATTCAAGAGGCCCCTATTTGATTTTCATTAGTTGGTCCAGGGTGGTTTCAAGTTTCAAGTTATACATGAAATGGTTCATGAATTGTGATATCAAGTCTTCAAGCAAGGATATAGATCCTTAGGGTAATGCACAATACTAGTCTAATGTCTTCCTGGTAAGAGACATAGGAAATATCTTCATTATGATATGAGGCCAAGCCTATAGCAACAAGCACTTAGGGTAGTAGGTGATGAGATGAGCATTGGGGTCACCCTCACCATTATATTTGGTAAATTAGGATATGGGGATGCCCATGGAAAGAGTTATTTGTGGGATAACTAGATTGATAGGATCATCTTTATAAAAGTTCATGATTTTAACTGTCTCAATTGTTGAAGCTTTAAGCTTTTATAACTCTTCTATAAAGTATTGGATCTTTTGAAAGGCTTGATCTAAGCCTTGGGGCATCCCTATAGGTTGTGGGGTTTGCACATATGGTTGTAGTGTGAATTGAGAGGCTTGTGGCCTCGTGATGGATTGTAGCAAAGAGTGGAGAGGTTGGATGATCATTGCTATAGGAGGGCTGAATAATGAAAAGGAGGTTTATACTAGCACCTATGGAGTGAAGGTGACAAATGGTGTATGCAATCCTTGCATCACTTGAGTTCTCACTGTGGGGCCCATTGGCATAGAAAATGGATGAGTGATGGTTATGACCACCGATGATGGTTGTGCATATTGAGGCTATGTGGCAAAAGGAATAGATGAGAAAAGGAACATTGTTTGAGACACTAATTATGCTTGGTGTGTCGCTATATTAGGTGTTGCTCTAAACATGGTAGGGTACATGAAAAAAAAGGATTAAGGGATCTACCCCATGGGGGAGGTAAGAGAGGCTGATATGGACCTAGTGGCTTGGGAAGTCAACTATTGAAAGAGGCTCCCTAAAATGTTTTTGGGTTCCAACTTAGCCTCAAACTCATCCTTTTCTTTGTGTTGGTCCTCCAAGCTTGACTTCCTATCTTGTTCACCCATCTTAATTAAATGAGAAATCTTGTCATATGGGGAAGGAATGTACTCCTTATTATGATGGATTAGCTCATACTCACATTTAGATTTAGCATCTACACATGGGATGAGGAAACTGACCTAAATTTTGGCATAGATGAAATTATAGTAAGTTTCATCAATGATGAAAAAAATTCAAGCTTTGTACCCTTAGCCTGAGTGATTATCTACACTTAGCTACAACAAGGTCTTTTGGTTCATAAATCCTCATGGCATTTTGGCTCGATGTGATGTCTATCAAAGTAAGGGGACAAAATTTTGGACTGGCTGAAAGACATTATCAATAATTTTAATTTTGATTAATTAGATGAAAAATTTTAAAAAGCAAAATTGCACAAGGTGTAAGGGGCTTTGATTAAAAAATGATTGTAACTACAACTATAGGTGCAGTGCAAGTTGCAGTGGTAGTGGTATGCACTGCATTTAGGAAAAATATGAGAATATTAGTGTTGGTAAAACCAACTATGCTAGCCTTACCAGCAAGAGCTACACTGGGGTAGGGTAAGAAATTAATTGCCTTCCCCACCAAAACAACATTAAATATATGCCCTCTTAAAGAAGGTGTAGTGGTTTTAAAAAATATGAATGTAAAATGTTAATTTTCCAAGAGCTACGCTTGAGTCTTGGAAGGGGCTATGGTGGCTTTGCTCACAAAATTTCATGGCAGGGGGTTTGAATTTTTGAAGCAAAATCACACTAGCCTTTGGAACACACACAAAGGTAGGTTTCTATGAGAAAAAGTAGCAAGTTTTGTAGGCAACCATGCTGGCTTTGAAAAATCCAATTGTTATGAAAATTATGTGAACACCCAAATCACTTACAACTGATACGTTGGGTATTAGTTGTAGGGAAATGGGTAGCAGCATTAGTTTTCTTAGTAGAAAATTTTAGATGCTTTTTTTTTTAGTTTAAACTTGTAAAAAAGAAAAAAAAATTTCGAAAGGGGCAAAGTAGGATTTGGCAAAAAGCTTGGGTGGAGGATCATGCCCTCCTTCTAGCACTAGAAAACTATTGCACCTAAAAAATTTAGTTGCTAGAAAATCAAAAATTCCAAGTGGAATAGCCTTAACCATGGATCCCAAAAACCTTTGAGTAATAGGATCCAAGGTTCCCTAGATGGTTTTGTTAATCACCCAAGGACTTAGTTAGTGTAAGTAAGGTAGATAATTTGAATAAAAATAGAAATCCAATTAAAAAAAACCATAAAAACTAATCTTGAAATAAACTTTCATAACTAATAAATTGTAAACTTTATTAATAATAATAAAATTACTACAAAAGCAAAGTTCAAATGTGTACAAGTTTTATGCTTCAATGCACAAGGAGTTGCTTAAACAAAGCTTGAAGCCTATTGAAGCCAACAGGTTGTGATCTGCATTCAACTTTACAATCTTGGTATTTCCAAACTTTAATCACCAAACTCCTTAGGGATTTTCATCTCAAATCTGTAGCATTGGTAACATATGGGAATAAAGGTATTTGGCTTTTTGGAATTTTTTCACTATGCTAGGAGTCTCAAATGCCTAATTTGATACCAAATTATTTGAAAAGCTTTACAAAATGCTAAAGGTTTCAAGTGCTCAAGTTGAAAAGGTTAGCTGGTCAAAAAAGTCTTTGAAATTTGTTCTATAGGTCTCATGGTTGTTGGTTTTGATATTGTAGATTCCTGCCATGATTACTAATAGATTGATTTGATTTACAAGTGTGATAGGCTATAATTTCCAATGTAGTTTCCCATTTTTAGAAAGTTTTGATGCACCCAAGCCACCAAAATCACTTTGGATGCCAAAAATAGTAGCCAAACTAATCCAACTATGCTTTCTTCATGGGAACTACACTAGCATCTTGGAATCCACGCTAAAATTGATGAAGCAATGCTAGAATTAATGGTGCAACACTTACCTTGTTGGAAAACTAGAAACCCCAACCACTTCAATGTTGGCTTCATGAAGAAAATAGAAACTCATCAACCCCAGCACTAGCCTTGTGACATCAACATTGGATTTTGTGGAAACTACGTTAGGTTTTTCTAGGAAAATGAAAACCCAACACCACTAATGTTGGGTATAAGTGTTTCTAGCATAGTTGTGGTTATGACCTATAAAAAATCCATGAAAATGCTAAATCTGGCAGTTTCCAAGGCATTTTCAGCCTTCCCAAGACCAAATATAGACATGATATGACTTGTTCCACTTCAAAAATTTAGCTATGACATCTTATGAGGCATTTTTAGCCCCAAAAAGTTATGGTATGTGAGATTGCAACTCAAGGACTACAAACCTTACATTTTACAATGAAAACCCAGTCCCAAGTGTAGGGGTGAAGGTTACAATGCCAAAAGGTTGTAACATGCATTTTCCTATGGTGTTTCAAGGTTCATTTACTCAATTGTAGATAGTGAATGGATTGCCCCACTCATTATCATCCCAATGAAAGGAGGAAAGTGGAGAGTCTACATAGGCTTTTTCTATTGAACATGGCAACATACAAGAACCACTTTCTATTTTCATTTGTAGACTAGGTGTTGAACACCATAGTAGGACATTGTTATTATAGCTTTCTAGATGATTATAGTGGCTATAACAAAATTTAGATAGCACTGGAGAACTAGGACAAAACTACATTCACAAGTCCCTCAAGGAATTTTACATATAAAAAGATGCCCTTTGGCCTATGTAATGTTCTTGCTATATTCCAATGATTGGTCCTTAGCATCTTTCAACAACCAATTGGTACAAGGGTGGAAGTCTTCATGGATGGCTTCTTAACCTATGGGGCTATATTTGACCAAGACTTGAACTACCTTGAGCAAGTACTTCAAAGATGTGTGGAGACTAATTTGATGCTCAATTACCAAAATAGCCACTTGATGTTTTAAGAAGGCATTGTTTTAGGGCATATAATTCCCAACAAAGGGATCAAGGTGGACCTAGAAAAAGTACAGGTTATCCAAGAAATAACCAAGTAACTTGAAATAGTGAAAGATGTAAGGTCATTCCTTGGTCATACTAGTTATTATAGGTGCTTCATTGAGAAATTTTTGAAAATTGATAAATTGTTGATGAAGCTAACAAAAAAGGATGCATCATTCACCTAAACCATGGAATGCAAAAGTGCATTCTAATAGTTAAAATAGAAGCTCATAAAAAATACAATTCTATGAGTACTTGATTGGTCCAGGTCATTCGACATCATGATTGATGCATCCAATTATCTTTTGGAGGTTGTGATTACATGATTGGATGATTAAAAACATCCCTACTATATCCATTATGCAAGTAAGAGCATTGTGGATGCACAATTAAACTACAAAATGACCAAAAAGGAGCTCATTGTAGTGGTGTATGCCTTAGAGAAATTCAAGCACTATGTGCTTGGATATCAAGCGTTTGTGCACATAGACCACAGTGCTATCTATTTCCTTATGAACAAACCAATGGTGAGCCCCCATGTCATATGGTGACTATTGATTATTCAAGATTTTGATCTAACTATGATAGACAAAAATGGGACTAAGAATGTGGTTTCTAACCAATTGTCTTGGTTATGATTGGCAGCAAGAAGGATGAAAGATCATTATCTGATTAGTTTCTAGATGAACTCCTCTTTACTGGAGCTATTGAAGTTGAAAATCCCAAATATTCCACTTGGTATGATCGCATCCTCTCCTACTTGATCACTTAGCATATGCCACATGAATGGGACAACAAGAAGAAACAAAAATTTCATTCCTAAGCCAAACACTACATGGAAATTAAGGGCAATCTCTACAAGAGTTGTTCTAATGGCTTGGTACAATGGTGTGTACCTGATGATGATAAACTTTGAGTCCTCTAGGACACTCATGAAGGTCCTTGTGGGATCCACTATGCTGGGAGAAGGACAATCATTAAAATCATTAAAATCCTAGCTGATGCTCTTTAGGGATGTCCCTCAAGTCTTCCATTCATGTGATAGATGCTAAAGAGGTGAAGTGATGATTACATAGATGGAAGAGCACCAATAATGAATCCAACCACTAGACGCTTTTGATCTTTGGGACATTAACTTCATGGGGTCCATCAACCCTATGTCCAATAGAAAGGCATATATCATCATCACTATTGACTACTACACTAAGTGGGTTGAAGCTGCCACCATCACCAACTATTCATCCTGTATGATGGAATGGTTTGTACAGAAAAATGTGGTAAATAGGTTTGGTGTGCCAAGGGCACTAATTTTAGATAATGAAACATATTTTTTAGATGCCACTTTTCATAAACTTATGCAACACTTGGGGGTCAAACACAAATGCATAACTCCACACCACCCCCTAAACCAACAATCAAGTCAATGTCACTAATAGGAAAATAACTAAGATACTAACTTGTACAATTAATAAGTATAGGAAGGAATAGAGCCCACACTCAATAATGCTCTTTAGACTTATTGATTAACATGGAAACTTCTTATAGGTTATTCCCCTTACAAGTTAGTGTATGGGAAACTCCCAATTCTTTCTATCCAAGCAAAGCTTCATACACTCTCAACAGCTTTTGAAACTTCCTATAGGTTATTCTTCTTATGAGTTAGTCCAAAGAGAACAATAAATGAATTTAAACACATTAGAAAAAATCAATTAGTGGCTTTATCCTTGAATGAAGTGTACAAGGCACACAAAAAGCAATTTCATGACCTTAAAAGAAGAAATGTCAAATTTCAACCAGGAGATAACATTCTTTACTGGAATCCCATGCACGTACCTCAATGCAAAAAATTCCAAATGCTATGGGAAGGACCTTATATTATTCATGCAACCTTTCCATCTGGGGCCATGACAATTTACAATCCTTTTAGCCCACAAAAATGATTGCTCATCAACATGCAACATATCAAACCTTTCTTATAATCAAGGATAACTAATGGCCAAGCTCATTTTATCTTTTAGATCTCCTCCTTCCAACTTAGTTATGGGAGAGATGGCCATCCATGCTAAGATCTTGTAATAGCTCCATAGTTTTTCAACTTTTTTATTTTACCCTATTCTTTATATGTTTTCCATTTTATTGAATATTTTGCAATTTATTTTATATTTTTCCCTTGCTTAAATTTTCTTACATGTGTTTTCTTCTTTATTGCCATAAGGACTTTAGTGCTTAATCCAACTGCTAATTATTGGAAGTTCAATCAAACTATATTTCATGGTTAAATTGATTACTTAGCAACTAGATTTTATCATTGAATTATGACATCAATTAATGGAACATTGGTCTTATTAAGGTGTCAAGAAGTGAGCTCACGTCATCCATCCATTCCACTCAACTCATAGAGTTCTTTCATCTTAGAAGCATGAGATCCTTTTGTTAATTACAACTTATAAAAGAATTTGTGACCTTAATATATAATAAACTTGAAATGAATGAAGTGAAATTAATAAAGATGTGTCTTTAAGAAGCCTTGTTACCTTTTGTACCTACATACCTTATTGAGTTTTATGAGGATTTTCATTGATTCCTCACCATTTCTAATGTCAACTATTAATAGGAAGAATGGTGTGGTTCCCATTAGAAAAAACATGGGAATTGAAAGCACACCCCTTAGATAAAATAATGAGATATAAGAAGTAGTTGTGAGTGGGAGGTTATGGTCAGAGTTGCAGGCCGCTACCTTCAGACTCCACAGTCATTCATTTTTTTCTTTTTCTTGGCCCCAAATCGAGCAGGAGTAAGGTGTCAATTCTATTTGATGTGTGATCTACCTGAAGATGAAGAAGTGTGTCCCTACGGTTGGGCAGATTCTCTGCAAATCAGATGCAACAAATGCAGAGTTTATGTTTCTGGTAATGATCAACGCGTGAAATCGAAGAATGCAGCTAAAGCCAGGAATGCACCAGCAATGGTCTCTGGAATCGCTGAAGAACAAAGGGCTGAGAAATGGATGGTTGTTGTAGTTTCAGTTCCCCCAACTAAAGAAATTCGCAAACTAGCCAGGCTCCAAGGATGGTGGATCGTTGCAGTGACGGATAGCAAAACATCGACGGAGTGGAACGGTAATAGGCATATGAGGCGGACGATGTGGTAGCATGTGGGTGGCCATCCATAACATCAGTTACGACAATGATAGCGATGGAGCCTGCTACGCCTATGCATTGCCTGATTACCCTCATCCCTCACAACATGATAGTTCACAAACCCTTGATCTGGCACCTGTCCCACCTGCACGATGACGCCTAACGCTTGGAGAAATATATGGTAAAAAGGATTAATTTTATGACTATAGGTGATCAGCATATATGTCAAGGTTGTGAAAATAAAATCTATCAAAGAATAGGAAAATCAATTCCAGAAAATTAAAAAGATTCTATGGCCAAAACCAGTCCCAAGGGCAGTTGCAGGTGCAGTGGAACAGCATGTTGGGATGACCAATGTCCTCCAGCTCCATGAAAAGGGAACTCTAAGAGTCAATTTGTTGCTAAAGCTATGTCTTCTAGGCATAACTAGCTAGAACGGTGGCTTCTATCTTTGGCCCAAAGCAAATAACTAAGGGGAAATTTCCATAGAATTTTTCATGCCTCACAATTAGATGGTATCTTATCACTAGCTCTATAAAAGGGATTTCTTGGGTTATATCGATGACCAAGAAATGGCTAATTCTTTGTGCAAAAGCTCATCTTTGATAAAATTATTATTATTATTGAAAAAGAAAAAATAAATTTTTGGGATATTTGTGTAACATCCTATATAAAGGGGACATTTAGTTAGTATCCATTTTATTCCTATGGAATATTATAGTTAAGTAAAATTCCATGATAATTGTAGCTAATTTTAAATTACCAAAAGACACATGCCAATGTTAGCATGATTTTCTCCTAACTTCATGTATAAGTTATAACTTCCTAACTTGTTGGGCAAGTAATATCTCCTAACTTGTTGGGAAAGTTATAACTTCCTTACTTGGGAGAGAAGTTACCTACGATATTTTGTAATATCTAACTACCTATGAGACCCTATAAAAAGGCTTCAAGGGTTAGAAGAAAGGATACACTCTGGGTCTTGGTGGCTGGGGAGAAGGAGCATTTGTAAAGAATACATTGGAAAGATTGCTTGTAAGATGACTTGTTAAAGACAACATTTCAGCCTCTTTGTCATAGTCTTGTGAGTTATGTTTATTTTTTATTTTGTTTAAATTGTTTAGCTAGTGGTTTAGATAGTATCATGCTTGGCAAGTAATTTTGGGATTTTTAGATTGCTCTTATTATTCTTGTTGCATGATAGAAAATTTCTATTAAAATTTTTCCATA
>MNCI01000625.1:98662-122667 GCA_015680685.1 Gnetum montanum | reverse complement strand
AGATTCGTAGAGTTGTGCTCAAATGTTTTTGCAAAACTTTATTTGTTACAAGTAGGTATTATAAGGACCGCATAGACTAGGCAATTGAACAAAATAAGAACTCTCAACAACTCATAGTACTTTGCAAAGTTGGCTGAATCTCTTTAAGATAAGTCATTTATAGTTTTACACACAACCTAATCGTTTCATTTTTCACAATAGCACACACACATACTCACATTAACTACTGAGTCTATTTGGAGGTATCGGGGCCTTGGTGTTGCCAAAGACCAACAAGCACCTAAATCCTATTCAAGGACACTCGTTGGCAGTCATGTCCCAAACGATTGCCAACAACTACCTCCTATCATGATTACTTAATGTGTCTCCTCTGGTATGTCCTAATTATTTGATGATTTCGTATGTGGATTTGATTTTTAGCAATTCAAGATCATTAATCATCCTTAGTGCCTATAGACTCCTAGGTATGAGGATATACAATGGCATTAATGGCATGATCCTTCTATGGGGAGGATCCACTTGCATACTTTAAGGTCTAGATCTATTAAAATTCCTATCCTTTAGTTATTTTACATTTAATTCCATCGTTCTATATCAAAAACATCTAGTTTTTCACTCCTTAGTTTATGTAATTTTCTCCAAATCTTATTTTCTAAACCAATTTCATGTCCTCTTCCATGATTTGTCATCATTCTAGGTTTTTCTAGCTTCCTTTGGATTCTAATCTCATCTTCAAACTCTTCCCCTGACATTTAGTTTTTATATGTTAAAAATTCTTGCAAATGGTTGCATCAATGCATCCCTATTGATGCAGCCCGATGCATCGATGCATCTTCATTGACACATTTCTATCGATGCAGCCCAAAAAACCTATAAATATGCATCAATACTTAGAGATTTTTGCACATTTGCCTCAACATGAAAGGGGAGTTTTTTCCATTTTTAAAGCCCATAAGCCTTCATAGCACCATAACTTACACATCGCTTGTTCAATTAATCTCATTTTTCAAGCTCCTAGCTATTGTAGCTAAGCTTTATGTTGTGGGGGCCACAAACCTTTAGTTTATGTTGAAAACTCTATTGAAAATTTTTCTAACTCCCCAAGGTTTAACTATTAAAATAACATTAAAACTCTTATCTACATCAAGTTAAGCCTCATAAACAAACTCTGGTAGCCAATGAATAAAATGATAATAGAATAATGAACTTGCCACAACCACAAATGAACCTAAGTTTCACTTAACCAAATGAGAGAGGTATTTAAAAGAAACTAAGGATTACACATTAATTACTAATCATTGGTTATGTTTGTGATCACAAATAGCACCAAAGAGGGGATCACTAGTAAGAGGACCATCACAATTGAGGAAAAATCAACCACGAGGAAGAAGGGGCTAGCAACAACCAAAAAAGCCCTAAGAATGGAAGGTCAAAGCTACTCATGCAATGGGACCTCTTCAGGAGGATCCCAAAGTGGAATCTATTTGGTAGATTCCCATAATTGAAATTGACCAATCAAGGAAAGATGAGCCACAAAGGCTGAGACCCAATCTAGAGGTTACATTGACAAAGGCTTGCCTTTAGAAGATTCAAACTAAGAAGCTCTAGAGTTCAGTTCTTCAAGAACTCAACTTTAGATCCTTCTTGAAACTGGTGCTCAAGGAAGTTTGCACACAACTAAAAGGGTCTCCCATGTGGCCCATTTTCTCTTCTAGAAGAGAATGGTGTATTGGGAAGACTTACTTATTCTGGAGTAATCGACAAGAAGACATGATGGTAAAATTCAAAGATTTTACTATCTTCTAATTAGTTGAGGCCATTGTGGAGGCCCTTGGCTTACCTAATATGGGGGGGGGTGTTGACTTATCCATCCAAGTGGACCTTAAAGCCAAGAAAGAGTAGGTCCTACTTTGCTATGGGGTGGACCGCAAGGAGTATGGTGTACTAACCAATGTGGAGCGTGCATACCTAAAGATAACAACCTATCACTTGAACCCAACAGTGAGGTTCATCAAGATCATAGCCTTCTTGTCCTATGCATGCATCAGTCTAAGTAGTAAATTCCCTCTCAACCTTCCTCAACTTATCTACCTAGAGATTAAGAAGCACTTCAAAGAAAATGAGCACGAAAGGAAGACACTTCCCTTTTTATGTCTTATTAGAAAACTTTGCAAAAGGGAAGGCATAGCATGTTATGCTATTGACACACTCCATCATGCTCCAGTTGCATCTTGGTAGGGGATGATGAAAGATAAAGCAACCACAAAGTTGTTGGAAGAGGAGCAACTGCCACCATCACCTACTAGTGAGACCACATTATAAGTGCATGCAGTAGCCAAAAGAATCATGAAACTCTTTAGACAGGTGCTACAACAATAACAGAATTTGACAAGAGGTGGAGAGCCATCGGTTTACCATCTAGCATTGACCTATCTCAAAGAGGTCACCATAACCATCAACTACCTAGAGGAAACCATCCTATTGCTATCTACACAATGAATGCAGGCATCCATGAGAGTGAATCCTAGTGCTGAGGAAGTTATGGTGTTCCTCTAAGAATGTTGCAACTTTCTTGGTGTGCCTAGTAAAAGACAAGTAGCCAACTATCCTAGTGATGAAGCACCATGGACAAGAGATAGCAACGAAAGTAATGATAGATAGAGTGGTCACATCCCTAAACACTCCTGCACTAGTCGTACTAAACATTAGTATCCTAAAAGATGTTCAATCTTTCATAGGAGCAGGGAGTGGTTGGCTTAGTGTAGTCCAACATGAGGAAGTGTTGGACTGACTCATGGAAATTAGTTAACCACTTTTGAAGATCTTTGATGTTCTAGATAAGCTAATAGTAACCTAGTCAAAGTTGCTAGAGACTATGGGTAAATTAATCATTGGCAATGCCCAGATGCCTATTATTTCATGAGCAATGAGATACCCCTATGCCCAACCATATGAATACGAGCGTTCACATGCAATCTGGTTAAAATCTAAGGATTAAGTGCTTATGCGCCTATACGGAACAAGGATGAGTTATTCAGTTGTTGTCTTCCCAAGCTTACTTGTAAGGCACAATTGTATGATTAAGTAAACTTGAGGTGTATGATTTTTATGTTTTTTCTTTTATATTTTCTATCCTGGCCTCCTAAGTATGTGCAATGAAAAGATTTAATTAACTAGTGCGTTTTGTAACCCTAATGTTAATAAAATCCTAACACTAGCATCTGTTCCCACTCTCCGGACACATCTTGAACTAGTGTAACACTACTAGGATTACCAAACGCTAATCGTTACTGGGTTACCAAGTGTTCCACATATGCTCAAAGTGGTCATGCTAAGTGTGCTAATTCATTGGTAATTGATAATTAATAATTCTGTGAAATAACATTAATTAACTATTGAAAGCATCAAATAATAGTAAATAACATGAAATGCAATAATTAAGCTATTTTGAATGTTACAAGGTTTATCACAAGGTTCATCTTTATTTCTAGATACAAGGTGTGCTTAGGTACACAATGCTTGAATAAAGATCCATTCACTTTATGACTCCTACTATGGGCACTCAGAAATAATTCTAACTTTGGAAGGGAAAAACTGCAAGAGTTTAGCTAAGGGATTAAAAAACTAATGCCCAAGACCAAGTGCCCCTATCTCCTATTTATAGCCAATGAGACAATTTCTGACATCACGTGTCTGATATCAGTTGGCCCATCTAATATCGCATATATGATATCAAGGGTTCAATATCGAGGATCTGAGATTAAGATGCTTACTTAGTGACTTATCATACCCCCACAACTAAATGTAAGCTCGTCCTCAAGTTCCTTACAAAATATCTGGAAGGTATAAAATGATAGACTTAAAGTGCCCGATGAACGGATTGACAAACATATTATAGCATTGGTTTTCATAACCATTATGGTGAACACTATACAAAGATGACATCCAAATCCTCATTTAATAGCTTGAAGAGAGAGAGAAAAGAAAATGAGGCACATTGTTGTCAATGTCAAAAATGTGCATACTGTTGTTCATCCATGACCACATGACTAAGCATGTTCCTTGTGTCAATGCTTCAGCTCCATTCCATCCTGAGTGCTCCCTCCTATCCTAGTCCATTGTTCATATGGTCTCCATCTACACACACAACAAAGTCACAAAGTAGCAAGGATAGATAAGATATAATGCAGTTGATACCTTACTTCGATATGAAGCACATTGGTTAGGTTGCAGGTATGGCAGATACTAGGTTAGAGGTTTGTAAGTGATAACTGCCCAAGGTGTAGGGGTGAGATAAGTAATGAAATGGAAATATTTGTGATAAGCCCCCACAACTAAGAGTGAACCTCTGGTAGCAATGGGATGGAAAATGAAAGAAAAAGAAATGTAAGAGGAATAACAATGGTGAAGCTAATAAATAAAAAACGGATGTCATGGGTGGGTTGAAACAAGAAATATTTTATTGCAAGAAATGTTTAAGGGAAAATAAATTAATAATTACATCAAAAAGGAATGCCAATGGATCCTCCCCAAAGGAGGCTCATGCCCTTTATACCTTGACAAACCCACAAACTAAAGAGTCTGTAGGCTCTAGGAATGACATATGGAGACAATAGTTAAGAATTCACCAACAAGAATTTACCAAAGAATAACAATGCATCAACCAAGATATAGACTAATCATAAAACCAGCAATGAGGTAGAATATGGAAAGCAATATGAAAAAAGAAGAGAGAATAGAATGAAATCCCAAAATCAAGGTTGTGTAAAATCCCTTGTGTATTATGTGGTTAAGGTGAATTAATAAAATTCATCCCAAATCTAGATTAAAACTAACCACATCCAATGACCTCACATCAACACACTTGACCAACCCATCCTCCTGCAGCAACAAGAATGCTTCCATAGAGCAACCACCATTCCAAAAAGAGAAGAATAGAGAAGTAGGAAGTGAGAAAGGGCCTTAGCTACAGGGAACCTTTACGCATGGGTAACATGTCTTTATAGTGTCATAACTAGTGCTTGTAGCCCATATTCCTTTATTATGTCTAAGGGGTGTGCTTCAAATTCCCACTAGTTTTTTTTTCTGTGAGAACCACACCATGCAAAGACTTCTTGATATTAGTCAACAATGGAATGACAAAAAGCCTATGAAAAACATCCAAGTTCCCAAGAGAATATCCAGCACAAATGCATTGAATCCCCTTGAAGTCACATCTTTTTCCATCCATTTGAATCTTTCTTTGATTTGAAGAATACCAAGCCACAAATTCATTAATAGGTTTGAGTAGTAAAAGGGAAAATACATTTCCAAAACAAAGGGAGAGCATAGAGTTGAATGGATGAATAGATGACATGGACTCATTGCCTATTTTATCAAAAGAAACCATATCTTAGCATCAACATTAAAAGACAAAGGTAAAAACCAAACATTAGCAATCAACACTATGATAGTACAACCCACCATCATAAGCACTTATTATGTGACGAGTGAGAATAAATCAAATAAAAGGTATAGAGAAAGAAATAGTAAAAATGTTAACGATGGTGTAAAATAAAAATGTGAAACAAAAAAGACAAAAGAAATTGAGGGCTTAGAATAATTAGCATTAGTGACCATCTCCCCCACAACTAAGTTGGAAGGAGGAGACCTGAAATAATGAGCATGGTTGTCCATCAATAGAGGTAGTGTTAGTACTGGTTGTTTTGGGCTCATGGAAAGGTTTGGTTTGTTGGATGTTGACCAATAATTTCTTATCCAGACTTCTAGGTTTATAGATCATCATGGCCCCTAAAGGAAAAGTTTCATGAATGATATAAGGTCCTTCTCATAGCATTTGAAATTTAGTTCGTTGTGGCACATGTGCATGATTTCAATAAAGAACCCTATCTCCTAGTTGGTATTTGACTTTTCTAATTTTTAGGTCATGACATTGCTTGTTGAAGGCCTTGTGCAATTCATTGGATGACAGGGTGACTAATCGATTTTCATCTAATAAGTTAAGATTCATTAAATATTCTTTCTATGCTAGACTAAGGTCAAGGTTAAGGTCACATGTTGTAGATAGTATACGGAGCTCAGCTTGGATAGGAAGTGTTGGAAATTCACTGTAAACTAACTCATAAGGAGAGTAGCCTGTAGGGAGTTTCCATGTGGAGTAGTAGGCCCAAAGAGCATCATTCAGTTTGGTGCTCCAGTCTCACCTATATTTGCTAATGGTTCATGTCAATATTTTTGTGATTTCCCTATTGGATGATATGGTGTAGTCAGTTTATGCTCAACTCCTAAGCGTTGCATCAACTTTCGAAAATTTGCACCTGTAACATGTGTACCATTATCAGAAATAAGTGCATGAGGCATGCCAAACTTATTTATGATTTGTTGTTGAACAAATCATGTAGTGGTAGATGATGCACAATCAGTAACAGTGGCTACTTCTACCAATTTTTTGACATAGTTAATAGCAACAGTAATGTATGCGTTTCCATTAGACATTGGTGTAATAGGCCCCATAAAACCAATACCCCATATATCGAAGGGTTCTAAGGATTGAACCCATTTTTGTGGACCCTCCATTTTAGTAGTCATTCCCCCATTGTGTTGGCAACACTCACAAGATTGGAAAAAAATGATGGGTGTCTCTAAATAATGTAGGCCAATAATATTCTACAAGCAATATTTTAATGGTTGTTCATCTCCTAGTGTAATGACCCCCACAAGGGCCCTCATGAGTGTCTTGGAGAACTCATAATTGATCTACATCAGGAACACACCATCAGACCAAGTCATTGGAACACACCTTGTAAAGGTGTCTGTTAATTTCCATGAAGTGTTTGACTCAATGGAGAAACTGTTGTTTCTTTATAACATCTAGCCCTTATGGTGTTTCTTGTGTGAGAAGATAAGTAAGAATGCTACTGTACCCATTTGTATCTATGGGTGATTAATTGTTTATTACACCTACATAGAGAAGTTCATCAAGGAAGCGATCAGAAATTGGGTATTCATCCTCTTTGTTGTCCCATCCCAGTCAGGATAAATGATCAGCAACAACATTCTTAGTGTCTTTATGATTGATCATTGTTAGATCGAACTCTTGCAAGATTATGAGCCATTGTATGATACAAGGGCTCACAGTTGGTTTATTCATAAGGAACCAAATCACACTAGGATCCGTGTGTACAAATACCTTATAGCCTAATACATAGTGCCTAAATTTTTCTAGTGAAAACACCACAACCATTAACTCTTTTTCTATTATGGTATAGTTGAGGTGTGCACTAGCAATACTTCAACTTGTACAATGAATGTAATAGGGATGTTTTTGGTCATCTAACTGTGTAAGTACAACTCCTAAAGCAAAATTGCATGTGTCAGTCATTATATGGAATGGTCTGGACTAGTTAGGGGCTTGTAGAATGGGTGTTTCTACGAGCTTCTACTTCAAGTTTTAGAAATCTAACTCACATTCCTTGGTCCATTCAAAGGATACCTCCTTTTTCGTTAACTTCAACGATTTTGTAATCTTCGAAAAGTTCTCAATGAAATGTCTATAATAGCCAATATATCCAAGGAATGATCAAACTTCTTTTATAGTTTCAGGTTGATGAGTGATTCCTTGGATGACTTTAATTTTTTTAGGATCTACCTCATCCTTGTTTGTAAAATTTTATGCCCTAATACAATGCCCTCTTGGACCATTAAGTGGCTTTTCTGCCAATTGAGCCTTAGGTTTGTTTCAACACATCATTTTAATACTTTAATTAGTCCAACGCTTGTTCAAAGTCTACTCCATAAGTGGAGAAATCATCCATAAAAACCTCCACACCATTCCCTATTTGCTACTGATATATCCTAAGAACCAAATGTCAAGCCAAATGGCATCTGCCTATATGAAAATGTTCCCCAAGGACTTGTGAATGTAGGCTTGGCTTGGTCTTCTGGTGCTATTTGGATTTTATTGTACCCACTATAAACATCTAGAAAACTATAAGAACAATGCCCTGTAATGGTATCTAAGAC
Source organism: Gnetum montanum (assembly GCA_015680685.1). Lineage (NCBI taxonomy): Eukaryota > Viridiplantae > Streptophyta > Gnetopsida > Gnetales > Gnetaceae > Gnetum > Gnetum montanum. Next base: position 114,645 of record MNCI01000625.1, on the reverse strand, counting down.
TTGGTCAACGAATGACAATGGGAAATGATCTTTAAATGTTGCCATGTTTAATGGCCCAAAGTCTATACACATCCTCCATTTACCACCTTTTTTAGGCACAATGACTAATGGACTAACCCATTCACTATCAGTAATGGGATAAATGAACCCAACCTTGTTATTCAATTTCTTCCTTAACTACTTGCTTAAGCTTTAGATTCAGTTGTCTTTGTGGTTGTCATCGAGGCTTTATAGAGGGGTCAGTGTACATTCTATGTTGGCACATCCTAGGATCTATTTCAGTTAATTTGAGATATGACCAAGCAAAGGCTTTTGACTATTTATTTACCATCTTCATCAGTCTTTCTTTTTGTTTAAGAGCGAGATTAGCATTAATGATTACCAATTTTCCATTCTTAAGAAATGCATACTCCATACTAGTGGGTAGTGATTTTAATTCAAGGGGCTCTTGCTTAAACTTGTCAGGGATTTCCAACTTCCCCCAATTGATATCTTTAGTGTCAATATTTGGAAGTTGGTGACAAACTTGCTCTAATGCATCTATGCTATCAATATAGGCACAAGTTAGGCTCTTAGTTGGTTCCATACATAAAGTTGAACTACTCTCTAAGTCAATTGTCAGCCACTAGGTGCCTTCCTATCTTGTGACTGCTACATACAAGAATCTTTGTATGTCAGTTACTTGTGCATACTAGTTGCATGCAAGCAATGTTAAGCATTGTACAAACTAGGATTTCTGCACACAGTTGCACCCTATGTCACTGTATGCAATGCATGGAACTTTTTTCTTCTCGATCTTTCCAAACATGTTTTATTTTGATATCTATAGGAAAATATCACATATTCCTAGGTGCACATCAATTGTGCTTAGCCATGCTCTTCCCATTATGATTGGAAAGTCCCCCTTACAGTTGTTGACTTGGATCACTAGGAAATCGACTGGATACGACCACCCACAAACAGTGATGACAATGTCCTCCACTAGTACCAATGGAATAGTGATGGACTGGTTGGCCAACTCTAAATGGATGTTACTCTTCTTTAGTGGAGGCTTTATGCATTTCTTGGGAGATTAAATTAACACTAGAACCTAAATCCAAAAGAGCTTTGCAAGGCTTATTTCCAGCGATTTGCAAATAAATAAGAGAACTTCCAAGATTAGAGAATTTCCTAGGAAGATGGCCAGCTTTAATCCAATCAGTGATGGCATGGGTTAACATAATATTATGCATTGAATGTAATTTTTGATTTGAAGGAAGCTCCAAATATTCAAATGATAATAAGGTGTTTGGATAATTAGCCACTTGTGGTTGTAAGGACTTGGTTGAACTATTGGCTCTAAAGAAAGGTCTCTTCTTTGATCGATTTTCTAAACCAATAGTAGGTTAAATATTGAGAACCCTTGTAGCGTTACATTGTTATGAGTAGGCAGGAAGCTCACCCTGCATAGTTGGAGCAAGTGGTAATGGAGCTGAGGGTGGAAGAGATGTAGATAGATGAGAAGGATAGTACGTATGTGGAGCATCACCCTGAGAAGAAGAAGTTCTATAGTACTCAGGGGTTTGGTAGTGAGGTTGAAGAGCAACGTGACTAGTAGACTCACATGGATACATCGACTGCTGAATGTAATACTAGTATGGGTTAGGTTGATAGTAAGGGTACTATTGATGTGGTGGTGGCATTCCCCATGATTGTGGATATTGCCATTGTTGATACTATTCATTCGGTTGTGGTGAAGCTCCACTCGGATAATATGTCAAGGGTTGGTGGAACTACCTTGGGTTACCTTAAGGATAAGGTAACCTTCTAGGTGTTTTCCGTCTGTTTAATCATGAGTTTAGTGCATACATCCCAGACTCTTGTAGATGTGACACCACTGGGAAACATTCCTTAGGATGGTCTTATTGGCAAATCTCACATCCACCATCATCGTTCATGTCCAAATCCACACCCTCTTCAATGATGACAACCTTTCCCTTACCCTTGTTATGTGCATACTCAGCTTCTTTCTTTTTCCTTCTCCCTCAGTCACTACTTTCTTCTCTAGACTCCTCTACTACTTTTAGGATAGCTTGAAATTTGTTGTCTAGGGAGTTTTACATTTGATCCAACTTTGCCGATACTTCTGATGCAAATTTTTGAATAGGCAAAGTTTTGCTATTCATCATCTCTTTAAGTGGTGACTCTTCTTCATCTTCGCAAAATCTAATTTCCTTCTTTCAGAGAGAAGGATCTCTGTTATAATCCTCTACACTTTTTCTTTTCCTCAACTCGCCTTCCTCCTTGGCAACTTGCTCCAAAAATCTTTGTATTTGATGGGCTCTGAGCTTAGATAGCCTTCCCTTGGCATAATTCCCAAGGGTTCTTTGTGTTTCGTACCTAAGCCCATCTATGAGATGGCATAGTTGTTCCTTCTACGAGTAACCATGGCTAGGACAACAATGTAACAATGAATAATATTGACCCATGGTAGCATCCAAGGACTCATGTCCTCCTTGTTTTCATCCTTGGAATTGCTTCTGCAAGTTGGACACTTGGGAGTATGTTTGATACTTATCATTGAATAGCTCCAACATGGTACTTTATCGATGAATGGATTCCAGTTCTAAGGACTGGTACCAGCTTTCTGCTTCCTTGATCAGTGTCCATGGAAACAACTTTAGCTTTTTCCATTCATTTTCTATATTCTACAAGGCACATGCATTGTGGAATGCTTGCAAATGGTTTTGAGGATCAACATTGTATCCCCCTTCAAATCGTGGGATATTATTCATGTCTAGTCTTTTAATCCTACTATCTTTTTGGTCCCTACTCTCCCTTCTTTCATGATGTGTCTCTCTAGAATTCCCTCATACCTTTTTATGGTGATTGTAGGATAGTTAACTCTAAGGGTTCATTCCAACAATGAAAGGATTTCCTAAGTTCTAATCAATGCACAAACAATAAAATCCCCAGCAATGGCACCAATGATGAGCAGCAAGGTACCCCTATGCCCAACCATACGAATACGAGCATTCATGCACGATCTGGTCGAACTCCAAGGATTAAGTGCTTATGTGCCTACATGGAACAAGGATGAGTTATGCAGTCATTGTCTTCCCAAGCTTACTATAAGGCATAATTGTATGGTTAAGTAAACTTGAGGTGTACGATTTTTATGTTTTTTCTTTTATATTTTCTATCCTGGCCTCCTAAGTGTGTGCAATGAAAAGATTTAATTAACTAGTGCATTTTGTAACCCTAATGTTAATAAAATCCTAACACTAGCATCCGTTCCCACTCTTTGGACACATCCTAAACTAGTGTAACACTGCTAGGATTACCAAACGCTAATCGTTACTGGGTTACCAAGTGTTCCACATATGCTCGAAGTGGTCGTGCTAAGTATGCTAATTCATTGGTAATTGATAATTAATAATTCTATGAAATAACATTAATTAACTATTAAAAGCATCAAATAATAGTAAATAACATGAAATGAAATAATTAAGCTATTTTGAATGTTGCAACATTTATCACAAAGTTCGTCTTTAATTTTGGACACAAGGTGTGCTCAAGTACACAATGCTGGTATAAAGATTTGTTCACTCTATGACTCCTACTACGAGCACTCAAAAATAATTCTAACTTTAGAAGGGAAAAACTACAATAGTTCAGCTAAGGGACTAAAAAACCAATGCCCAAGACCAAGTACCCCTATGTCCTATTTATAGCCAACGAGATAGGTTCCAACATCGCATGTCCAATATCAGTTGGCCCATCCAATATCACGTATTTGATATCAAGGGTCCGATATCAGGGTTCTTCCATGGTGACTCATCACTATTCAAAATCAATAGTTGATCATTAAACTTGTGGAGTTACAAGCCCATCTCTCTAACCCTACCATTCTTAACCCAAACCTCAATAGAGATGAAGCTTTCTAGTAGCTTCAACAAAAACTCAAATACATTGAAAATGCAAAGGAGACTATGGTATTTGATGCCTTCTAATTAAAATCATTAGCATTCAACAATAATAAGGCTTTGGCTCAAGTCTACAAAGAAAACCTTGTCCTCACCAAGGATATTCACCAGCTACAAAATGTCGAGTAGCAAAGGACCAAATGCAAATTTATCCAACAATAGCAAGAACAACTAGCTAAGATAAACCTTGACCTAACGAGGTTGGAAGCTATGAATCAAAATCTCTTCATGGAGGTTGTTCAAGTGCTTTACTAAAAAATAGCTAGTGAGGCAAACACCTAGAAGAATAGGGCCCTAAAATTTAAATGGGTTAAAAATCATTACAAGAGCCAAGTTGGGCTCCTCAAGGAGGTGAATGAAAAGGAAATAGAATTGGTCAAGAAAAAGAAGAAAAAGGTCCTCTAGCAACTCAAAAAAAGAGATGATGTATGGAAACTAATTTTTAATGGATTAATGCATATAATAAAGCTAAGATCCACTTGAAGGAGTTGCAAATTCAAAAGATGACTAAATCCATGGAGCTCACCAACCTCTGATATACAAACTTAACTATGATAACTATAGGAAGGCCAAGGACTAAGTTGGAGAAGTAGGTGATTAGTTCATACATCTTATATGACATAGAATTGAAGCACCATAAAGAGACTAAATAATAGTTGGAGACAACCAACATGAAGGTTAAAGTTCTTAAGAGTCAATTCATTAATTAATGATCAGTTACTGAGAACCTAGCCAAGTGAATGAATCACTATCATAAGCTATAGAACCTTGTAAAGATGTTCAATATCAAGCAAAAATAATTTGTACCATGGTTTGTCAATGTCAAAGAAATGTTCCCAACAATGCTATGCCCGGTGGATATTCTCATACCAACCCACATTGGCAAAGCTACATGGACTGCATATGATCCACATACCAAGAAAGAGAAGATGAAAACAATACTGGGTTCTTTCAAGCTTCCATCATTAGCAACAATAGTGTAGTGTTCCTATTTCCAAATGATGCTGCTACATAACAAAGATGGTGCCTCTTCATAACAAGCTATATGATTATCGTAACAAGACCCAAAAGGGGAGTTGTAATTAAGACCCAAAAGGACATGTTGTAATAATGTACATGTCTCATGAGGTAACCTTTAGGGGTTTTACCTAAGGTATTTATACTTGAGCATTAGAGGTCTTATCAGCATGGAGTTGCAAAACTAGTAAAGGCAAGTAAGTGTTAGGTGAAGCGAGAAAAGAAGAGGACTAGCCATTCCTTCTAGGTGATTGTAAGTCTAACTATGGTGACAGTTCTAAATTTACTCTAAGGGATAGATGCCAAGGGAAGAAAACCCCAAGGAATAATCTCAAAGCATGATCTAGATACATTATTCCTAATTGCTAATATCAAGGATCATCTTGGATTTGTGGTGCATTTGGTGGTGCTTCATAACTCTCCCTGGGTCATGGCTCCATGGTTCATCATTAGGTTCGACCCATGATTCTGAATTGACCTTGGGTCATGGTTTTCTTTGATACCAAATATGACATCTCATTCCTAAATGTCATGGAAAATGTCAAACATACATTATATTAGATATTATGCCTAAGAAGATAATATACCCAACATCAAATATATGTAACATTTGACATTATATGTAAAGAAAATAATATGGAAAATGCAGAAGGAAAGAATGATTTATTGATGTGTAATAATGTATTTGGATCATGCTTTGAGAGTATTCCTTGGGATTTCATTCCCTTGGCATCTATTCCTTAGAGGCAATTCAACACTACCACCATGGTTATGTCTTTAATCGACCAAAAGGGATGGCTAATCCTCTTCTTGTCTCTCTTTAACTAACACTTGTTACTCACATTTACTAGCTCCACAACTCCATGCTGATACAACCTCAATAGACATGTTCATTATTACAACACATCCTTTTGAGTCTTAATTACAGCTCCCCCTTTTGGGTCTTGTTATGATAGTGATAATAATTTTCATGAAGAGCACCATCTTTGTTATGCAACAACACCATTTGGGAACAAGGACATTACAAGTAGTAAGACAACCTCAACCACCTCCACAACTATGAGCATTAGAGCCTAGTGAAGATCCTTTACCATCATAGTAGCCTCCACCTCCTAGTATTTTTTGAACTCCACCTCATCTTTGATAATAAGAGGGATCTTATCATCATTTTTATAAGGGTATCCAATTTTGTTGTTTGGGATATCAATTTTGTAATTTCGGACAATTCAACACTCAAAGTCAGTTAGTTAATTAGAGTCAATCAATCAATAATTCCATACCTTTCCAAGTTTTTAAGAAGCTTGATCCTATTTTTGCTTCCTCAAGGATAAGTTTTTGCTTAATCATGAGGGTATGATAAAGCATGTCAATGGGCATGCGTTGATGTACCCCTATCAACATAGCCTTGTCGACACATGGATGCATGCATCAACCCAGATGCATCAACATAGTAGTAAGTTAAGCCTACATAAATGGATGTACCCATTTATGGAACGTTGCATTTATATTTGGTATGATGCTTGATTATTTCAAGTTACCAAATTACTAGAGTTGATTTCTAAAGAAGTTGAGAAGAATCAAGATCAAGCGTTGCCATCACGAACAAGACCATCTAATCATATACCACCTCTGGTAGAATTACAGTTACTCCCATCAGTTCATAAGGTTGATCAAGATGAAGAAGTATCTTACTCTTACTTTTATTTAATGATATTATTATTTTATTCATTATTTAATTATATTTCAATTAGATTAATGAGATATCTAAGGTAATGCAAGTTGGAAAAAAGGAATTTGCCTTGCCTTCACTTGGGTAACCAGATACAAGTCGCACTTTGTGTGATCTTGGCCAAGACTAGTGATTAGTGGTTGATAAATCTTTAATTCATCTTTTATCATTATCTTGGAAAATGAAGTATCAAGAAATTAATATTTAATATTCCATATAATCTTTCTCACATATATCTTATTTGCAAAATAAGCAAGAAACAAATTCAAGTTCAAAGGAGAAATCAAATTATTAGAGTACAAGATCATGAAAGAAAGCATTGGAGTTGGAAAATGATAGAGAATGTAGATTCATTTGAGGACAAAAAAATTCCAAGGAGGGTAGATTATCACATCCCCATTCTCAAATGATGCTACTAACTAATGAAGATGATGTCTCTTCATAACAAGTGTTATTGTTATCTTAACAAGACTCGAAAGGGTAGTTGTAATTGAGACTCAAAAGGACATGTTGTAATAATGGACATGTCTCTTAAGGCAACTATTGGGGGTTTGACCTAAGGCATTTATACCTAGGGTTAGAGGTCGTGCCAACATGGAATGGTGGAGCTAGTACAGGAAAGTCATGGGGTGGTGGAGCCGGTATAGGCAAGTCACAGGAAGCTAGGTGAAGCAAGATAAGAAGTGGACTAGCCATCCCTTCTAGTGGAGTTATAGGCCTAACCATGGTGGTAGTGCTGAATTGCCTTTAAGGGATAGATGCTTGATGGGATGCGATATCGCGTCTTCCCCCGCGATATCGCGTACGCGATATCACGATCCACCGCCAGTTCTATAAATAAGAGGTGGCTCTCCCTTGTTTCTCATTCTAGGCCTAGATAGTAGCAAAAATTTGGTAGTTTGATCCCTCTAAAGATAGAATATTTTCCATGTGCCCATAATAAGAGCTCCAAAGTGAACAGATCTTTATTCGAGCAAATATTGTACTTGAACACAAGTTTGTGTACGGCAATAAAGAAAAACTTCTTGGATAAACCTTGCAGTGCATGGAATAGGCTAAATAGGACTTTATTTACTATTATTTATTGTTTACCATTTAATGATTTATTAGTAATTAATTCTCTCTCAACCCTTCTCTCCTAGTTAAGTGCCTTAGTACGACCGCTTCGAGCATGTGCGTTACGCTTGGTGATCCCAACAACGACTAGCGTTTGGTAACCAAGGTTGCATCGGTTCAGGGTGTGAACGGTAAGTGGGAACGGATGCTGATGCTAGGTTAATTCAAGCTTAGTTAGTTAGTTAAAGTTAGTAATTAGTCTCTTCACCCTTCACCTTGTCAACATAGGAGATAAAATCGAAAAGACATAAAAATCATATACCTCAGACTTACTTAACCATACAACCATGACAGTCTGGGAAGACAATGAATAATTAACCTTAAGTGTTCCATGAGGCGTGTAGGCACTTAGTCTATGGAGTTCAACCGGATCGCGCATGTAACACTCGTATTCGTATGGTTGAGTGTAGGGGTACCTCGCCACTCATCATTGGTGTTGTTGCTGGGGACTAAGTGTTTGCGAAGTAGAACATAGAAAATCACTCACATCGTTGGGAGCTTAAATGAACCTTAGGATTAATTAAACAAAAAAATTATATAATAGTCAAGTAGCACATCGAATAATAAACATGTCTTCTTCTTCGAACAAAAGTAATTCACCACCTAGGGATCATACAAGAAACAGTCAGCAGTCTAAAACACATAACCAAAATCAGCCAGTTCCTTAACAATATAGGGTGGTATATACTCATCCTGATGAGTATATACCTAATTTTACCTTTATCCTGCATTAGGACGAACAACTGCGTTGGAGAGATTTACAAGGTAACATAGTGTTACCTCTAGATCATGCAATCCCCAACATGCTTCTCCGTGCTCTGGCATAGATAAGCATGATGGAATTATACGCTAGATACATTGCGGAAGATTTTGACACAAGGGATTACTATCCCATAGAAGCACAACATCTAAGGGACTCAAGGTAGGAGAGCCACCATACATTGTTGAAGGGCAAAGGGATCCCACATGTCCTAAGTGAAATTGGAGATGGTGAACCACTTATAACAGGTTCTCCATCAAATGATGTTCCCCCTTCTAACAATAGTGAGGAGGTGGGGTATCAGAACCTACGCTCCACGATACACAACCCTGGTTTTGATCCTCATGAATGCCAACTATTCACTAAGGGAACAACAACACATGACAAGGACGGGCACTCATATCATCATCAAGATCAAGGCCGAAGCCACAGAATAGAAGGTAAGAAACATCATCATGGTGATGGTTCTCCTTCTTCTTCCTCTTCGTCACATTATTCACCCTCTCCTTCCACATCAAGGTGCAGTCATACAGAGCATAACGATGAGGATAGAGGTAGACAAAATGAGAGACCTCGACAAGAAAGTCGAGAGAGAGGAAAAGGGCATGAAAGAAGGGTAAGTAGGGAACAACGTAGACATCATAGACGTCATGAAAGATATGATCATGATGAACCCCTACTTGCCACCTGAAGCATGCTAGATATAATAGAGGCAGTGAGAATACCAACAAGGCATCAAAAAGATAGCCGAATCAAGCGCTTAGACATGAATAATATCCCATGCTTCAAAAGGGGATACAATACTGATCTGCAAAATCATTTATAGGCATTCCACGATGCCTGCACCTTGCAAAACATAGAAAACAAGTGGCAGAAACTAAAGTTATTTCCTAGGATACTCATAAAGGAAGTAGAGAGTTGGTACTGGTCCTTAGAACCAGAAACCATTAGGAGGTGAAGTACAATATTAGAACTCTTCAACGATAAATATCAAACATACTCCAGAGTGTCTAACTTGTGTAAGCAAATCCAAGGATGAAAGCAAGGTACTCATGAACCCTTGGATGCTACCATGGGCCACTACTATGCATTGTTACATCATTTCCCAGGCCATGGTTACGCACAGCGGGATCAACACCGCCACCTTGTGGATGGGCTAAGGTATGAAACTAGGAGAACCCTTGGGACATATTTCCAAGGGAGACTATTAGAACTTAGATCCCATGAAATTCATCGCTTGTTGGAACAAGTAGCCAAAGAAGAAGGGGAGCTACAAAAAAGAGAAAGCGTAGAAGAATATAACCGTGATCCCTCCCTTCGAAAGAAGGGAGTGAGTTTCTGTGATGAAGAGGATGAGTCACCACTCGAAGAGTTGGTGAATAGGAAAACCTTGCTGCTTCAGAAGCTAACAATAGAACTATCGGCTAAGGTAGATGAAGTATGGAGCTCCCCAGATAGTAAAATTGAAACTGTCCTAAAGATTGTAGAGGAATCTAAGGAGGAACAAAATAGTGACAAGGACAAGAAAAAGCAGACAGATTCAGGCCATGCACATGACAAGGGTAAGGGAAAAATGAATATCTTTGATGAGGTTGTGGATTCGAACACAGACGATGATGGTGGATGTGAGATCTTCCAATATGACCATCCTAAGGGATGTTGTCCAATCATCTCACATCTACAAGAGTCTAGGGTGTATGCACTCAACCTGAGACTTAACAGATAGCAGACACCCCGAAGGTTACCTTATCCCCAAGGTAACCCAAGATGGTTCCACCAACCATTAACGTACTATCCAAGTGGAACTCCACCACAACCCATTGGACAACATCAGCAGTGGCAATACCCTCAATCATGGGGGATGCCACTGCCTAAACATCAATACCCTTACCAACAACCCAATCCTTATGGCTACTATGTGCAGCAACTGGTTTCTCCAAGTAACTACATGGGTCACACAACTCCCCAATGTTACTACCAAGTTTAGGAGTACTTTAGAAGGACTCCTTCTCCTTCAAGAGATGCTCCACATCCATACCATCATCCAAATCCATCCACCTCTCTCACACCATTAATTCCCATACCACCCGCTCCAACAATGCAAGGGGAACTCCCCACTCAACCGCAGCAACGTAATGCTATGAGAGCCGTAAACCTTTAACCCACTACTAGTTTTGACAACCGCAAGAAGAGAAGACCTTTCTTTAGAACCAAAAGCCCAGACAAGCTCTCAAAACCATAAGTGGTTGAGTCTGCAACCACTCCTCCAACAAATAAGGCTTTGGAGCTCCCTTCAAACCAATACCAAAGCTCAACACATACGGTTATGTTAACACATACCATAACCGACTAGATCAAGGTAGGCCACCTTCCCAAGAAACTATCTAACCCTGTAAGTCCCTTAATCTACCTCCAAGTCACCTAGAACGAACCACATAAGGCTCTTCTTGACTCAAGTTCCGGAGTCAACTTAATCTCACGAGAAATGTATTAAGCCTGGAACTTACCTAAACTTAAGAAGAGAAATATTCAACTAGAGCTGGTTGACCATTCCATCACCATTCCCTTGGGATTGGTACAGGACATCATTACCACTATGTGTGGTTGGTCATACCCAGCTAATTTCCTGGTGATAGAAGTTAACAGCAACGAAGGGGACTTCCCAATTATAATGGGAAGGGCATGGCTAAGCACGATAGACACATGCCTAGGCATTCGCGATCTTTCCTTGGAAATATCTAAGGTAAACATTTATGGAAAGATCAAGAAGAAGAAAGTTCCATGCATCACATATAGTGACTCATCGGGTGATGACATGGAGGAATGCTCAGCATCTCCTACATGCAACAGGTGTGACCTAGAAACTCTGAGACAAAGATGCCTGTATGTAGCAACCACACAACAAGTGGACACCCCGTGGTTGATAGCTATTCGAAAGAGCAGTCAACCAACATGCATGGAATGAACTGGGGGAACAACTCATGCCCATAACAAAGGCATAGATACATTGGAATATGAGTGTCACCGACTTCCACCCCTTAATCTAAGAACATCAATTGGGAGAAGTTGGACACTTCTAAGAAATTCAAATAGGCGCTCATTATTTCGGATCTCTCCCTTTCCATTAAGTCATGGGAGATATGGACACCTATGCTAATCATTTAGGGCCCTCAGTTCTTTTTAGTTTTTTGTTTTACACATTTTTGTTTTACACATTTTTTTTTACAAATTTCTTTAAATTTTCTTATTTTTTGTTTTACAACATTGTTATACTTTTTCATTTCTTTGTGTATGTGTGTGTGTGTGTGTTATCCATCTTGTAAGTTTGTTATTTAGTAAGTGTTCTTAATGATGGTATGAACTATTTTTCTATTGGTTGCTAATGTTTGATTTTTACCTTTAAGTTATGATGTTGATACTAAGGTATGTTTCTTTTGATATAGCAGGAAATGAGTCCACTTCATCCATACATCCACGACTTTTTATGGTCTCTCTTAGCTTGGAAATGTACAGTCCCTTTCTAAATAAGCACTATCAACGAATCAGTGACTGGGCATTTCTCAAACTAAGGAAGGACTCAAGGACTGAAAAGGGTGTGACTTCAAGGGAACTTGATGCATTCGTGTTGGCCATTCTCTTGGGTGCTTGGATGTTTTCTTCTTGAGTTTCCTTACCTTTTTGACGTTACCCAATTATCGGGAAGCTAAGCAAATAAAAATAACAAAGTCTTTGCATGGTGTGGTTCTCACGCATAAACACATAAAACAAAAAAAAATAGTGAGAATTCAAAGCACACCCCTTAGACAAAATAATCATTCAGGCTACAAGCACTGGTTATGGAACTAAAATAAAAATGTTCCCTCTAACTAAGGCCCTTTTCACTTCCCATTCTCTTCTCCTCGTTTTGTTGGAATGATGGTGGCTCTTGGGTGAAGGCATTCTTGTTACTTCAAGAGGATGGATTGGCTGAATGCATTAATGTGAATTCACTTGATCTGGTTTGTTTGAGACCAGACTTGGAATGGGATCTACTATGTCACATTAACCATGAAATACACAAGGGGCTATACACCACCTTGTTCTTGAGATTCCATTCCATTCTCTTCTCTCCATCCTTCTCTCCATTGTTCACCTCATTGCCAGTTGTATCATTAGTGTATATTTTGTTTGACGCATTATTTTCTTTTTGGTAAATTCTTGCGGTTAAGACTTTAACTCTTGTTCCAAATGACATTCCCAGAGCCTACCGACTCTTTGAATGTTGTTTTGTCAGGGCATTAAGGAAATGAGCCTGCTTTGGGGAGGACCCACTAACATTCCTATTTAGTGCACCAGTTAAATTCTTTCCCTTAACATTTCTTCAATCAATTTTATTTTGTTCATTTCCATCTTGACATCCACTTCATCGATGTTATAGTTGTCTCTTTTTCTCCATCTTTCTTATTCTTTTTCTTTTTCCATTTTATCGCTACCGAAGGTTCGCAATTAGTCATAGGGATACGGAGCCCAATTTTTTCAATTTTCTCCTAACCCCTACACCTTCGGTAGTCACCAATATTATATCTCCAAATCCACAATTTGCCACACCACAACCTAGCCAACAGACCTTTCACCAAAGCAAGGTATCAACTGCATTGAAATTCATTTACCATTGCTAATATAAAGACTGTGTTGTGTGTGCAAATGGAAATCATGCAACAATGGATTAGATCTGGAGAGAACACATGGAATGGAGCAATGCTGGAAGCAGCTATGCAAGAAGCAAGATCGATAGCATGCTTACGGATGGACAACGAAAGGCACAATCTTGTCGTTGGTAGTAGCAAAACTTCTTTCTCTCTCTCTTTCTTAGCTGCCAAATAAGGCCTTATGTCAAATGTAATAAGGTGTTCACTCTTGTTGTCATGAACATTAATTTTGTCTTGTCTTGTAATGATGATCCGTTCACATGTCATCCCATTAGTTCCATTATGAGTCAATAATCACATATTGTCCCAATATTTCATAAGGAACTCAAGGACGAGTTTTTATTCAGTCATAGGGCTATGATGGGACGTGATATTGCATGGGCCATGATATCACGTACGTGATATCACGTTCGTCGTAATATCGTATCCCACATGATATCGCGTATGCGATATCGCGGTCCACCACCAGTTCTATAAATAAGAGGCGACTCTCCCTTGTTTCTTATTCTAGGCCTAGACCGTAGTGAAACTCTAGCAGTTTGATCCCTCCAAAGATAGAATATTTTCCATGTGCCCGCAATAGGAGCTCCAAAGTGAACGGATCTTTATTCGAGCAAATATTGTACCTGAACACAAGNGCTTGGTGATCCCAACAACGACTAGTGTTTGGTAACCAAGGTTGCATCAGTTCAAGGTGTGAATGGTAAGTGGGAATGAATGCTGATGCTAGGTTAATTCAGGCTTAGTTAGTTAGTTAAAGTTAGTAATTAGTCTCTTCACCCTTCACCTTGTCAACATAGGAGATAAAACTAAAAAGACATAAAAATCATATTCCTCAGACTTACTTAACCATACAACCGTGAAAACTACAAGTAAGTCTAGGAAGACAATGAATAATTATACTTACGTGTTCCATGAGGCGTGTAGGCACTTAGTCTACGGAGTTCAACCGGATCGCACATGTAACGCTCGTATTCGTATGGTTGAATGTAGGGGTACCTCGCTACTCATCAATTCCAAAGGAAGAAAACCCCAACGAACACTCTCAGAGCATGATCCAAATACACTTTTCCATATCAATAAAGCATTCTTTTCTTTCTCTTTTTGCATTTTTGCTCTTATTTCCTTTATACATAATGCTAAATATCATTTATATTTCACATTTGGTATATTTTCTTTGTATGCATAATGTCTAATATATCATATATTTGACATTTTCCATGACATCCGAGGACAAGATGTCACAAATATGTACTAATCACCTTGAACCAATGTCCAGGCCATGGATTTTCTCAAAGTAGCTTTGCCACATTATAGATGGGCTCTAAAATAAAACTAGAGAAACTCTTGAAATCTATGCCCAGGGAAGACTTTTGGAAATGAAAACTTATTAGATTCAAAAACTAATTGATCAACTAGCAAAAGAAGAATGGAAGCTAAAAAAAAAAGAGAAAGTGTGAAGGAATATAACAAGGACCTTTCCATTCAAAAAAGGAAGGCATGTTTTTATGATTCAAAGAAGGAAGCACTACTAGATGAAGTGGTGCAAAGGAAGACCTTGTTGATCCAAAAATCTATTACTAAAATATTAGCTAAGATGGATAAAATGTGGGACTCCTTAGATGAGAAGTTTCAAACTACTCTTAAAATTATGGAAGAGAAGATGAAGCAGGGAAGTAGAGATAAAGAAAGAAGAAGAAGGAAAGATACATGTAGGGATTACTATCACTAGAAAGGAAAGGTTGTAGTAGTGGATGAGGTTGCAGGTTTAGAAACAAATGATGACGAATGTAAAATTTATTAATTTAAACATTTCAAGGAATGTTGTTACATATTGTTGCATCTATAAGAATCTAGGATCTACACATTAAATTCAAAATTAGCAAGAAAGTAACCATCCAGGAGATTGCATTATCCACAAGGCAATTATAGGCAGCATTTCCATCCAACACAGTATTATCCATGTGGAGTATCACCTCAACCTTAGGATAAGTATTACAGTATTATCCATTGTACAAGCAGAAGCATTATGAATGTACAATTGAATTATACCATTAGTGAGGAGGAGCTCATGGCAGTGGTATATGCCTTAGAAAAATTCAAGTACTATGTACTACGAGATAAAATTTTTGTGCACACTAACCACAATGTCATCCATTTCTTGATGAACAAGCAAGCAATTAACCGTTCTATCATATGGTGGCTAGTGATTTTGTAGAAATTTCATCTTACCATGGTTGACAAGAAAGGAACTGAGAACGTAGTCACCAATCATTTGTCTTGGTTACAATGGGATAGCAAGAAGAATGAGGAGTCTTGATTTGATCAATTTCTAGATGAACTCCTTTTTGCTAAATCCATTGAAGTCTAATAGCCAAGGGTTAGAAATTGGTATGAAAGTTCCTCTCCTATCTTCTTACTCAAGAGACTCCCATAGAATGGAATAATAAGAAGAAATAGTACTTTCTTTACTATGACACATACTACATGGAAATCCAAGGCAACCTTTATAAGGTTTATGCTGATGACCTAGTTCAATGATGTATGCCTGATGCTAATCAATTGCACATCCTCCAAGATGCTCATGAGGGTTCTTATGGGGGCCACTACATAGGAAGGAGGATGACTATAAAGATCCTCATGGTAGGATACTTTTGATCAATGATCATTAGGGATACTTATCATCTCTCTCTCTCTCTCTCTCTCTC
>MNCI01000625.1:81249-98643 GCA_015680685.1 Gnetum montanum | reverse complement strand
CTCTCTCTCTCTCTCTCTCACACACACACACACACACTTTTTCACAAACTCAAATGCAAATGTAAACATAGCAAACAATAGTGAAACTTAAGCACAAAAAAAAGCTTTATTGTAGGTAGAAAAGGTTTACAAGGACTTAAGGGATACTTCATAAATGAGCTTTACACTTTGACTTCTGGATGCCTCTTGAGGATGCCTATTGAAATGCTTATATAGATAACAAGAGCCAATAGAAGGCTTACACCAAAACGATAAGGTAGATAGAAAGCGTCAAGCTCATTACACCAAAACCATACACGTGGTTAGTAGTACAAAGTAAAAGCTATCCACTAATGTTGAACAATAAAAAGTGAATCTTAAGTCGTCATCTACTATCTTTACAAGTACTATTAGACCAGATACGATTGTTAGGAGATGATTCTTCATTATCATTTTCTTACCAGCGTGTTAAGGAAATCTCACGTGTGATGTACATGTCATGATATCCAACATGTGGATCCAGTAGATATAGTCTAAGACTAATAGGATTGTTGATATTATTGACCTAGCAATGTTGAAGAAGATCGCATCTATTTAGTATAAATATCATTATAATATTCATAATTATAGGATGGAATATTGGACCTTCCATAAGTGATATTTGTATAAAGATACCAAGATAATTATTTGCCATATTGTCATTCATAAAATTTCCTTGCTAGGGGATTAGCATAGAAATTAAACCATTACCATTATTTATTATATCCATCAAATTAGTTGAAGTCCCTTGTGAGAAATAAGATGGTTGGTGCCCATAAGAGTCCCACCAAGTACTAAAAGTAGGATTGGATCCATCCCACACATCCAATGTTACTTGAAAAACATGAAAAGAAGTATCAAAATTATGTAAGGGCCAAGTGCACCATGTAAGCTCAAGTGCTGGTGGAATAGCAAGATTAAAAAAATTTACTATTTTTAGCTTATTATACTAGGAAAGTCTTTTAGAATGAACTAAGGACAATCTGTGAGATATCACTTGTCCTGCATGCAATGTTTCTAGATAACCAACAAAATTTATGAATCAATTAGCATTCCTCCTAGAATAACCGTATAGGTTAGATTCATGGCCTGGATCATCTCTTCATAGGAGATGAGTAGATAATCTCTACTAAACTTCTCTTTACAACACAACTATTAATGATTTTCTTAGGTTAAAAAATTAGCAAGATAGTTAGTTTTGCTAGAAATATATTCATAAATAAAATCAAAATTGGCTCATCATATTGACCAACGAATCAATCTAGTATGAGCTAATATTCTACATGATGGAAATAGCATAGTTCAAGGTTAAGGAAGGTAGCTTGGTAAACACATCTAGTGTCACACTTAGGGCTAGAGTTGTAATGGCATCAGCTAGGGTGTTTTTGATTCAAGGTATATGTTGAATACCAAAGTTTGTAGATTTTTGCATCAATTCCTTAGCTAGGTCATAATAAGGTTGTAAATGTTTGGCTTTACATGCATAAAGATGAATTACTTGGTTAACTACAAGTTTTGAATTACCTTTTATTATTAGGCATTTGATTCCTTGGTCATGAGTTATCATCACTCCCTTGCTCAATCCTTCATACTCTACCACATTGTTGGTACATGAAAATTGAAAATGGTAAGCAAAGGATTGGATTATACTAGAAGGTGATCTTAGGATGATAGCAACACTTGCTTCATGGGTAGTTAAAGCTCCATCAAAGTGCATGATAGCCTCATAACCCTAAGGTACTTTGGTAATGATGACATGCTCATCAGGGAATTCAAAGTCTATGGTTGCATGCTCTTCAACTGGGGAAGTTGTGAGTTGTGTAGCTATAGCTTGACCTTTGGTTGAGGCTTGGGAGATGTAATGCAAGTCAAACTTAGCTGTTATGACCTTTCATCATGCTATTAGGCTACTTTCATAAGTGTAAGTCATTATGAACCTTAATATGTTTTCCTTGCATATGAAATTAACTTGACTCTTGAAAAGGTAGTGTCTCCACTTCTTCAAGAAGAAGATTAGAGCTAAAAAATACTTCTCAACCTTAGTGTATTAAGTCTCATAGATAATTAATGCATGGATTAGGTAGTATACATGTAACTCAACTCCATCATCTCATTTTTGATAGAGTAGAGAGGCAATGGATGTGTTATAGATAGCAAGGTAGATGTAAAAAGGTTTATCTTTCTATGATGAATACATTGTGGGTAATTAAGCCAACTCTTGCTTAATGTTATCAAAGGCTTCTTGGCATTGGGTAGTCCACTCATAGAGAACTCCTTTCTTAAGCAAGTGTTGCATGGGTTGTTGCTTATCTATAAGTCTTGAGATAAACCTATGAATAAATTGTAATCTACTTTGTAGTTCCTAAAGCTCCTTAAGATTAGTAGATGCTACTGAGTTGGTTATGGCCTTCAACTTATCAAGATCAACAAGTATCCTTGCTTCGAACACTACAAAGCCAAGCATCTTACTAGTTTTGACACTAAAGTGATACTTCTTAGGCTTGAGCCTAAGTTCATATCTGACACATTGTTTAAGCACTAAGTTAAGGTCATGTGCATGATCATTAGCCACTTTGGATTTCACTACTATGTCATCCACATAGTCGTTGAGTAACCCTAGAATTTAGTCACTAAATATGTACGTTATGGTCCATTGATAGATTGCATCCATATTCTTTAGATCAAATGGCATTATAATATAAAAAAATGTTCCCCAAGGGATCATGAAGGTCATGTAAAGTTGATGCTCTGCATTAATCCTAACTTGGTTGTATCCCAAGAATCCATCCATGAAGGATAACAAGGCATCTCCAACCGTAGTATCAATGAGTTGGTTAATACTAGGTAAAGGGAAATCATCTTTAATAGTTTCCTTATTTAGGTCTCAAAAATCAATACAAATGCATATATTCCAATTTTTCTTAGGGACTACCACTATGTTGGACACCCAATCTGCATAATTAACAACTCTAATGAAACTAGCTTGCTAAAGTTTCATGATCTTATCACGAACTAACAAGACTAGATTTGGTCTAATTTTGTAAACCTTTTGCTTAACTAGTTTGATACTAGGATCAAGTATAATGTTATGTTGCACTAGGCATGGATTAAGGCCTAGCATATCCTTGTATGACTAGGAAAAGACCTAAATGTTGTTCTAAAGGACCTTAGTAATGTCTCGATCCTGTTGGGGTTCAAGTGAGGAACTTAATTTCAATGTTTTCTCCTTACCACTATGTGTTGTGACTAGAACCTGAACTAGAGAGTCTTTAGTAATTTCACCAGCCTCAAGATCAAGGATTTGAAGTAGGTGTTAAGTCCCTTCAAGAGACTTTTCTATAGAGGCTATGTGGTTAACTAAGCTCTCAAACTCGAGATCTAAGTAATCAAGATCAATGAATCATTCAACATCACCATGAGGTCCACTTAGGCTCATAGGTAAACTAAATTGCATCCAAGTATCCATACTCCAATCTTGCATGTCAACTATAAGCTTATTAAGTGGCACTTGTGTGATAAAATAATTAAATAATGTTAAAACAATTTAAAATACTCTAGTAATAATGCATAGATGAGTTAAAACACATTAAATAAATGCTCAAAAAAGGTTCAAGCATATTTGATGAGTCATGAATTTGTTGACAGCCGTGATATCGCACCCACGATAACGTGCCCACGATATCGCACTCGCGATATTGCATTCACGGTATCACAACCAACGCGATATCTCGTACGTGAGCCTATCTCCTCATCTATAAATAAGAGGTAGATAGATCTGAAAGTTAGTTTTTAGTTAGTTAGTTTTGTAGGGTTTTCATTTCTTTCTCTCAACCCTTTTCCTCTTCGTGTATGCCTACAGTGTGGTGATTGTAATTGTACAGCATCCTTATTCGAGTGTGACGTACTTGGACAGGCACATGACTGGAAATAAAGATCGAGATTACTTCATCATTTTAGCATTCACTTAGTTTAATTAATTATTTAATGGTTATTCTTATTTACTACTTTCCTAGTTAATCTCTCTCACCCTTAAACTCATGTTAAACATAGAATGAGTGCGACTTCATTACGAGCATTTAAGTGTGACTACTTGGTAACCCAGTAGCATATCTAGGATCTACGCTTGGTAATCCTAGTGGTAGTTGTGCACAAAGTCCAAGATGTGTACGGATAATTAAGGAACAGATGCTCATCGCACTTACGCTAGTTTAGATTCTCTCACCCTTTCTCCCTTAGCTTAGTTAATATTATCTTTCATTGCCTTCAGGAGTAGCATTAGGTTAGAAACACATCATACACCTCACTCTGGACTAAACCATATGTGAC
Source organism: Gnetum montanum (assembly GCA_015680685.1). NCBI lineage: Eukaryota > Viridiplantae > Streptophyta > Gnetopsida > Gnetales > Gnetaceae > Gnetum > Gnetum montanum. The sequence continues at coordinate 94,299 of MNCI01000625.1, read as the reverse complement.
AAAGCTAATACTAGTCTAGGTGGGAAGACAGCGAACTGCAACCTAAGGATCACTATCTAGATGCCACAACTAGTCCGTCTACGGAGTTCAACTGGATCGTGCGTGTNAAGCTAATACTAGTCCAGGTGGGAAGACAGCGAACTGCAACCTAAGGATCNAGTCAATGAAGGCTATAAGAGTTAGGTTAATGTAAACAAGGTGAGATAAGGGCCAAATGATGGTCAAACCCCATAAAATGGTATCAAACAAGGTCAAATAAGGCCTTACTAATGTCAAATGAAATTAAATGATAAATCAAGCCAATTGACTTCCAAACATTGCCAAATGATGGTGAAATATGATCAAATAGGGCCAAATGATGTAAGAAATGATAACAGTGAAGTCAAATGACACGAAATGATCTAAAAATGATGGATAATAATGTGAAACAAGGTTAAGTAAAGTCAAAAATAGTAGAACAAGGCCAAGCAAGGTAAGGTGGGAAACATAGGGTCAAACTTAGTCAATCTTGATTAAATTTCACTAGTTTTAGGCATTAATGGGCCATGGTGGAAGGCTTTAGGATCAATGGGAGAGTTTGGGCACTTGAGGAGGTCATTTTAAGCCTGTTTAAAGGCAAAAATGAGGTATTTTGTAATAAATATGTTGGCCCCTACAAAAAATACATTAACCAACATATTTATTACCAATACCAACATATCTTTTAATGAAATTTAATTTCTGAGGTTCTTCTAGGCTAATTTCTGGGTTCTTATAACTTGAAATGTCAACCTAGTGGTCTAGGAGGAAGAATAAGTTGATTATAGTGTCGATTTTATCCCCAAAAGTTCTGGCATGCTACCAAGACCTAAAAAATTATGTTGGAGAGCATATTTAATGTTGATGCCAACATAGTTTTTAGAAAAAATTAATCTTTGGTGTTTCAAACTTGAAATTTTTGCTTCAATAGTCTCCTAGGGTAGCACAAGAATCTCAATGTTGCAAAATGGTTATTTTGAGGTTAAAATAGGTTAACGAAAGTACAGTTTAGAGCCCTCAAACTAAAAAATACATTGGAAAATGTATTTTTCCCTATACACAGCATATAAATGATAAAATTTAAACTTTTCATGTCCAAACTACTATCAAGTTGCAATTGGCTTCACGCTCTAGGATTCTAGGCTTCTCCAGTCAAATTCCAAGTAATTCAAAGTGTCATAAGGCTATCAAAACCTCCATCCAAATCAAAAATATGCTAGCTAGAATATCTAGTGCTAATGCCAACATATTTCTTGTGAAATTATTGCTTCTAGGTAGCTTGGATGATCAATCAACTTGGTTTTTTGGCTTTCAAGGTCACAAGTGTCTACAGCTAGGGTTTAGGCTAGGACTGGTAATTGGCGAGGTCATTAGAGACTCTATCTAGCCATTTCATCTCTACTCTCCTCAAAAAATATGCTAGCTAGCTAGCATATTTAGTGCTAGATACAGTATATAAATGAAGGATTGGACTAATTTTGACCACTTTTGGCTCAATTTTTGAGGTTCCATGGCTACTAAAGGCTCCATATAGGTTTGGTAACTGAAGTGAGGCATTTGAAGGCTATTTGGACTAGTTGATGGCTTTTTCTTTATTTTTCTCATAATTTATATGCTAGCTAGCATATTTAATATCCATGCTAGTGTATTTTCTTGAGTCTAATTAGTTTTGACCATTTTTTGACTCATCGTTTGGTGTTTCAAGGTCACTAGAAGTTCCAGGTAGATGCCAAGATTAGGGTTAGTAATTTTGAAGGTCATTTGAAGTTTTATTGGTGCATTTTGTGCCCCATACATCCAAAAATATGTTGGCCAATGTATTTAATCTCATGCCAACATACTTTTATAGGATGTTTAGATTTTGACATCTTTTTTATTAGGTTATTGAGGTTTTACACTGTCGAAGGCTCCAATTAGGATTTAAGGTTAGGCTTGATGATTTTTGAGGTTACTTAGAGGTCTCATTTGTGCACGTCATTCCCATTCCCTATATAACTATGCTAGCTAATGTATTTTATCCTTATGGCCAGTGTATTAATGCTTGGAATGCTTTTTTTTAGGTGTTTTAGGCCATTTTTCAATAACTAGAGTCCTCCAATGGCAGTGCCCAGGGTTCTAGTTTAGGATGGGGCTCTATTGACCACAATGGGTTAGGGATGGATAGCTAGGAGATACATCTTGGTCATGGTTAAAGTCTACAATCCATTCCAAGGTTTTGATGCTTGCTTTGGCATCCATTCCCATTGTATTTTTTTTAAGGTTCTAAATCCCATTATGTTGAGATCTTTTGTGGTTTATTTGAAAGGTGCCTTATGGGGCTAACCCAAGGTTAAGAGGTCATTTAATATTCAAGACCAAGCAAACCCAATGTATTTATGACTTTCCCTTTGTGAACACTAAGTTCACTAAGCGTTGGGATAGGTGTTGTAGGTGTTATTGTTTCTATTCTAACACATAAATACACAAAGGATTTATACATTGAAAATTTTGTGCAAACTATTTTCTCTGGCTTGGTTCTAAGATAGGTAGCATTCAGCAACTAAGCTTTCCAAGCATTTTTGGCTTCAATTCCATCTACAGTGAGCATATTTTTATCATTCCTCATCACCAAGGTAGCACAGAAACCCTAAACTAGAGGAGGTAGACATTACTGCTAGAGGCATATTCCATCTTCTAAAACCATCCATTAGTAAAGGCTCTTCCATCATGACTACTAGGTACCCTTCTTTCACTACTTTTTACCTATTTTTACAATAGTATGAAAGCATTTTGTATTGCCTAGGCTTGCATGTTGGAAGAATTTCAATTTTATGCACATTGGATGTTGCATCTAGGTTGTGTTAATGTGTTTAGTTTGTGATTTTTGCCTTATGGCATTTTTGTGTGAAAATATGAATTTTTCTTTGGCCCTAGTCTATGCATTTTTTATTTTTATTTTTACCAAAAAGACACCAAACTTTGTGATTTTTTATTAGGATATGGCACAAAATTTTCAAATTTTTGAGGCCATAGTGTTTAATGGTTGTAACAAAGGTTGTAACAAAGGTTGAATGACTATTTTTGGAGCTATGATTATTTTTTTATCATTTTTTCTGTAGACTAGTATGCAATGATTTTTCAGTTTTTTAAATTTTTTTGCCCTCCAAAGATTGACAATGTTGGTATACTCTGTCTATTTTTTAGCAACATCCCAGCCTCCTAGGAATTTCTGGGATAGTGTAGAAGGGCTCTACATAAGATTTGAAATTTTTTTAAAAAAAATCATAATTTTTCTATAGGTTTCACTGCAGCTATTTCACTACAAATTGGGTTTTTCAGAAAAAATTCAAAGTGATTCTAGGTTACTTTGTGAATTTTTCTATGCTTGTTACTATAATGTTGGTATAGGATTTGTGTTGAATTGTCCATATTTACACTACTTAGACTTGGAAAAAAATTGTAATTTTTTTGTCAAATTTTTTGTTATATAAACTACCCTTTATAGTTGCAATTTCAACTGCAAGGCCTATAAGCTTCCAAGCCTGCACTAGAAGTGTTGGTCAAGGTTTTGTATTTTGTAAGCTATGTTTGAGGTTTCTAGAGGTCACTTATATCGTGTATATTGGTTTTGGATAGTTGCTTAAATTTTTTGAAATTTTTTGCTCTATCCTTTCTAGAGTTTTACCATAGTTGTTTCACTATAAATTAAGTTTCTAGCAAAATTTCATCAAATCCAAGTTGAATTTTTTCTACAGTACATCATTAGCACAATTTTAAGCTTGATATAGGCTTTTTCTCATCGTTGTAGTGCTTGAAATAAAATTTCTATAATTTTTTTGCATTCTTCAACTATGTGAGTTCCATCATTGTCTTAGGCTACTTGGTTTTTATTTTTACTTAGTTTTTATTTTTTTAATTTTTTTATTTTTGTAAAATGTTAATAAGTTGAATTTTTTTTCTTTATCATGGTTGTAACATTGGATTTAGTTGTTTTGTCTTGTATGTTGATGTTGAAATTATAGTTAATATTTTTTTTGTTTATGTGTTGTTGAAATTTTTTTATTATTATGTAGTGTTTTAATGATTTTGCTAATTATGCTGGGCCTTTTTGAAACCCATCCTAGTGGTTGTTGAACTGGTTGGGATTTTATGCTGCATAAACACACCAAAACCAAACAATATGCCAACCAACATGGTCCTCGATTATGGTTCTCATTGGTTCAAGCCTAGTGCCAAAGAGTTCTTAGCATTCTTGCTTAAGAACTTTAGTGTGATTTTAGGATCACACTTGGCCATCGACACTACAACTATCATTGCGGAGAAGTTCATGGTAGATGACCCTGCCACTCATCTAGAAGGTGACTATCGTGATGCCACATACACACCAGGAACACACAAGTTATCCCTAATTTAGGATATGCTTGAGTTTATTTAGCACAATGCCAACAACACGTTGATGATAGGCCACCAAATCCACACTTTGTTCCAGGATCCATCTGGCATCTTCTACCAATTGCAAGCAAAAGTGCCATCTTAAGTTTCTTTTTACTTGTTGTTTTCATTAGGCTATTTAGTTCTAATAATAATAATAATTTTTTTCTTTATACATTGTAGGTATATTGTGCACAATGGAGGATTAATCAAGAGTGGCCAAGTCCTACCCTTAGCACACACAACATTAAAGGTTTTTACACAAGGCTCAACTGTGAGACTTGTGGTGTTGGAGAAGCTAAGGGATGACTTTAGCAAATATACTTCATGTTACTCTCAAGTCTACCACAAGTGTTTGACCAATAGGATTGCTCATATCTGGTAGGGCCTTCTAGACTTAGGCATATATGCACCCATGGTTTCTAGGGCCCCTACATTGCATAAACCAAGTAAGCAAATTTAATGGCCTTAATTTGTTAATTTTTGTTTATTGATGTTGTGTTGTTTTTTAGTTATTTAGGCCTTAAATGTTTAATTGATTTTAACTATTTGGTTATGAGTTTAATTTTAATTTTTTTACTATGTTTGTTATATATATTTTTGGTTTTGTGTGATGTGCTCATGCTTAAAGGCTAATTGGCTATTCATGTTGTGTTGTAGATCCTACAACCAAATCTACTATTGCCATAATCACCTCGAGATGTGTAGAGAAGACACTCATCCTCAAGTAGGGCTGATGAGTGGCGAGGTACCCCTACACTCAACCATACGAATACGAACGTTACACGTGCGATCCGGTCGAACTCCAAGGACTAAGTGCTTACAGGCCTTATAGAACACTTAAGGTTAATCAATCATTGTCCTCCCAAACTTACTTGTATTGTCATGGTTGTATGGTTAAGTAACTCTGAGGTATGTGATTTTTATAACTTTTACCTTTTATTGGCCTATGCTAAGAGAGGAAAGGGTGAAGAGACTAAGTAACTAACTTTCACTAACTAATCTTTAATTGTCCTAGCATCAATATCCGTTCCCACTTGTTGTACACACCTTAAACCAGTGCAACGCTACTAGGATTACCAAACGCTATTCGTTACTGGGTTACCAAGCGTAGCACACATGCTCGAAGTAGTCATACTGAATGCACTTAACTAGGAGAGTTGAGGGTTGAGAGAGATTAATTATCTAAGAAAGAATTTAAGCATTTAACATTACTTAATTCCTATTTAGCTTAGTCCATGCACTGCAAGGTTTATCAAAAATTTCATCTTTATTTCTGTACACAAATGTGTGCGTAGGTACAATTTGCTCAAATAAAGATCCGTTCACTTTGAGACTCCTACTGTGGGCACATGGAAATTATTCTACCTCTAGAATGGTAAAACTGCTAGAGTTTAGCTAAGGGTCTAGATCTAGCTACAGAAACAAGGGAAAGCCACCTCTTATTTATAGAACTGGCGACGGGCTGTGATATCACGTACGCGATATTGCAGGGGCCGATGTGATATTGAGGATGCGATATCACATCCCATCAAGGGCAAAGTAGATTCACTGCAGGAGTGGTTGGATGGTAGAGCACCTAGAGAGATCCAGGAAAGGACTATCAATGCAAATTTGCTCAATTTATTCATGATTCCTAGTCCATCAGTGCCTACTATAGAGATGGTGAATGTAATTGACTCTTTTGACAAAGGAGTGAAGAAATTCATCTCTCATGTTCACGGTGCGCTTATTCCCTTGGCCATTAATGAAGCCACATTTAGTGACCTCTTTGGCATACCTTGTGATGGCAAAAAGGTTGCCACACAAGTAGGGAAAGAGATGGACCATAAAGAAAAGGTTGAAGAATGGCTTAACTCTCATTATGGTAGCAGTGCATTGCCTATAGACTAGTGTCAAGTCTTAGAGGTCTACAAGATGTATCCATTGTTCCACTCCAAATCATTTCCCATGTTGCTATCACAAAAGAAGCTCTTTAGCATTTGACAAGCTTAGACCATGAAGAAGGTCCTCATCGAGGATGCTAAATTTAACTAAGTTGCTCACTTGGTCTCGGATCTATGAGATGAGATCCAAAAATTATGAAACAACCTTGAGACGGTATGCCATATGCATTTTGCATTTTTTGTAGCATATCTAAGGAGGTTCATGGAATTCCTTGTGGTCAAGAAGGATGGAAAATGGATGAGTCATGATCCATCCCAATTTTCCAAGCCTTTAGTGAAACATATTGTTCCAACCATACAGGTTCAAGACCCACCATTTGAGGATATTAGGGAATCGTTATCAGTTATCACTAAGAAATTTAGTGGTGCACATCACTAAGTCTATAAATATTAATGCAATTTCTTACTTAAAAAGAAGAATTTTCCCTTCAACAAAGTTACAAAAATTTTGTTTCTATCAAGTACAATTTTCTCTCTAATGTACCATTGAATTTCATGTAACAAAGTAACAATTCATCTACCATCTAAAGTTTTAGATACCAATCTTGTTTCAAACCAATTACACTAGTCCTAAATATCATTTTTACCTTTGAATTGCATTCAAAATAAAAGGCACCTTGAATTTACATCAAATTTTCATCAATTGTCAATTCTACAAAGTTTGAAAAACTAACTTTGATAACTATTGAATTTATGTCATCTAAAGCATCTAGTAGATAGAAGATGTTGACATGAATCCAACAATCTAAGTTTCATGAAAATTTGAGATATAGAACTTGATTTATTAAAGAACTAACAAAGAGAAACTCATCTCTATTCACCAACCCTTGAAAAAGAAGGATAAGGAGCCAATGTTGTCAAGGTTGTATCAATAAAGCTTCAACAGTCAACTTGTACATAAGAAATTCGTAATATGTGTTAATTTTGTAGTGTTCCAAATGTGTGTAATGCATAACCATTATAAATGTACTATAGTTGTACTTGTTGGTCACATCCCAAAATAATTGTAATATAGGTACAGCCCAAGATATATAATCAAATTAGAACTTTATAACTCAACATTTCCTACTAGAATCAAACCCATGACTTGGAGCTTTCAAATTAAGAGTCTTACTACTAGGCTAACAACTCATTGTAATGGGCACTTATTATTAGCATCTAGTCTTGTATCATCTCACAATTTTGCAAATAAAATTCATCCATTTTGTATAGCTGAAACATGATTTTTTAATCAATCATGGGAGCATGATAAAATGTAAAATCCCATTTTTGTATACGATGCATTAGGATGCATGAACATATATAAAAAATTTGATGCAACTTAAAAATTTGGTTTAAAAATTTGTATAGTGAATAACATTTATTTTTGTTGGTCATAATCAAATTTTATCAATTTTATTATAATTTATTATAGTCAATAAATACCCACAATGTGTGGCTAAATTTTGTTATTAGAATTTTTATTTAATTGACTACGCTTGTATATCATGATGTTTAATAGTAAAGATCAAGATTAATTTCTTTTACATTGTAGGAGTTTAGCTTAGCTTAGATTTACATTTATTTTACTATACTTTGCATGAAATTCAATAGTATAATTCTTTATAACATTTACATTCACATTTACATTTATCATTGTTATTAGTTAATGAGTGGCAAGGTACCCCTATGCTCAACCATACGAATACGAGTGTTTCACGCACAATCTGGTTGAATTCCAAGGACTAAGTGCTTATGCGCCCTTATGGAACAAGGATGGGTTGATTGATCATTGTCTTCCCAATCTTACCTATATTTCACAATTGTATGGTTAAGTAAGCTTGAGGCATATGATTTTTATAGCTTTTATGCTTTTATGTCCTATGCTAATAGGGAAGGAGAGAGGTAACTAAGTGACTAATTTAACTTAACTGCTCATTAACTATGTTCTAACAAATCCTAACACTAGCATCTGTTCCCACTTCCCATACACATCTTGAACCAATGCAACACTGCTGGGATTACCAAACACTAATCATTACTGGGTTACCAAGCCTTACACGCATGCTTGAAGTGGTCGTGCTTGTGTGATTTAACAATTTGCTTAATTAATCAAAATGAATTTTTGTGCTAATAATAGAAATGTAAAGTGCATAAAATAAAATCAATTCATAAGAAAATAAAATAAAAGAAATACATAAGAAAACAAATCTCAAGTGCTGCAAGGATGAATCAAAGAGCTCATCTTTATTGCCATACACAAGGTGTGCTCAGGTACACAATGCTCGAATAAAGATCCATCCACACTTAGACCTCCTACTATGGGCACTTGGAAAATACTCTAACTTTCAAATAGACTACAAGAGTTTCGCTACTTGACTGCTAAAAGACTTCCTCCCAATTATGTGCCTGGGCACTGTATTTATAGACTTCGGAGCAACTACTCTAATAATTAGAGTAACCGCTCTAATAATTAAAGTAACTGCTAAAGTGACCACTTTAATAATTAGAATAATTGCTAAAGTAACCGCTAGAGCAACCACTCTAATAATTAGAATAATAGCTAGAGTAACTGCTAGAGGAACCACTCTAATAATTAGAATAACTGCTAAAGTAACCGCTAGAGTAACCACTTTAATAATTAAAATAACTACTAGAGTAACCACTCTAATAATTAGACTAACTGCTAGAGTAACCGCTCTCATCATACCCCCATGACTAAATGAAAACTCATCCTTGAGTTCCTTACAAAATATTGGGAAGGTATGGGATTATTGACTAATTGACAACTGATGGTGGACTGGGATGACAGACTCAACGTGCCTAGTGAATGGATCAATAAGCATATTACAACATTAGTGTTCATGACCATTGTGGTGAACACTTATACATAAATGACATCCAAGCCTTTATTTGGTAGCTTGTAGAGAAAGAGAGAGAAAGAAAATAAAGCATGTTGCCACCAATGCTAAGATTGTGCCTTTTGTTGTTTATCCATAGCCACGCCACTAGACTTTCTCCTTTTGTAAATACTCCAGTTTTGGTCCATCCTGAGTGTGTCCTCCAAGCCCAGTCCATTGTTTGTATGATCGCCATTTGCACACACAACACAGTCACAAATGAGAAAGGATAGATAATCCACAATGCAGTTGATACCTTGCCTCGATATGAAGTGCATTAGCTGACTTGTGGTTATGGCAGAAACTAGTTTAGAGATTTATCATTGGCAACTACCCAAGGTGTAGGGTATAGGTAATTAGTAAAATGGAAAAAATTGAAAACTTTGTGTTAGGGCCCCCATGACTAAGAGCAAACCTATGGTAGCTATAAGATGGAAAAACATTAGAAACAAGAAAGATGAAAAATATTAACGACAACACTAATAAAATGGATGTCATGGATGGGGATGAAACAAGAAATGATTGATTGTAGAAAATGTTTAAGGGAAAGAAGTTAACAATTGCACCAAAAAGAAATGCTAGTGGGTCCTCCCTAAAGCAGGATCATGCCCTTTATGCCCTGACAAACCCACAACCAAAGAGTTTGTAGGCCCTAAGAATGTTATTTGAAAGCAAGAGTTAAAAACTTACCTACAAGAATTCACCAAAGAAAAACGATGCATCAACCCAGAATGGACTAATGATAAAACCAGCAATGAGGTGGAAAATGGGAAGAAAGATGGAGAAGAGAGAATGGAATGAAATACCAAGAACAAGGTTGATGAGACGCGATATGCACAACGATGTCGCATACACGATATCGCGGTCCATCGCCAAATCTATAAATAAGAGGTGGCACTCCCCTTATTTTCCATCCTAAGCTTAAAGTAGGGAAACTCTGGTAGATTGATCACTCCAGAGATAGAATATTTTCCATGTAACCACAGTAGGAGTCCCCAAATGAACGGATCTTTATTCGAGCAGATTTGTACCTAAATGCAAGTTGTGTACGGAAATAAAGATGAGCTTTGTGGATAAACCTTGCAGTGCATGGAATAGGATTTATTACCTGTTATTTCTTATATGTTATTTATTACCTGCATTAGTGTAGCATGAGTATTACTTGATTACGAGCATTGACGAATGTGTACGGCTAATCAAGGAATCAGCTGCTTATCGCAATTAGGTTCTCTCACCCTCAACTCCTAGAATGTGGAATGAGTACGACTTGATTACAAGCATTTATGAATGTGTACGGATAGTCAAGGAATCAGCTGCTCATTACGTTTAGACTAGTTAAGTACCTCAGTATGACAACTTCGAGCATGTGCATTACGTGTGGTGATCCCAGTAACAATTAGCGTTTGGTAGCCACAGTTCCATAGTTCATGGTGTGTACGGTAAGTGGGAACAGATGCTGATGCTAGTTAATTTAGACTTAGTCCTTAGTTAGAGTTAGTTAGCTCTCTCAACCCTTCACCTTGATAGCATAGGAGAAAAACATTAAAAACTATAAAAATCATATACCTCGGACTTACTTAACCATACACCGTGACAAACACAAGTAAGTCTGGGAAGACAATGAATGTGTTGGCACATTTTGGCTATTTCATGGAACAGGTGGACTTATTTGCAAATGGTAAGATGCTAGATATTGTAGCCACATTTATAGGGAATTATCCATCTAGTGCACATGAGGCAGGTGCTTGGGAGGGATGCCAAAAAAGATAATGTTGATGTCAGAGGTCAAAAATTAGGAAGGTGTTGTAAATTTTGATGATATTTTAAGAGAGTCTAATGCTTTTATGGTTGCTCGAGGATATCTCGGTATGGAGATTTCGATTGAGAAAATATTCTTGGCACAGAAAATGATGATTTACAAGTACAATCGCTTAGGCAAACCAGTCGTAATTTCAACCCAAATGTTGGAGTCTATGATTAAGTCTCCATGTCCAACTCAAGCTAAAACAACTGATGTAGCAAATACTATTCTTAATGGTATTGATTGCGTAATGCTCAGTGGTGAGAGTGCAGCAGGTGTGTATCCTGAACTGGCTGTAAAAATCATGGTACTCATATGTATTGAAGCAGAGTCTTAGTTTGACTATGGTGCCATATTCAAAGAATTAATAAGATCTACTCCTCTTCCTATGAGTCCATTGGAGATTCTTACTTCATCTACTATCTAAAAAATCAACAAAACAAGGGCATCCTGCTAAGAATCTGGTTCCAAAAATTCAATAAATGCAGAGCACACGTGGAGGTCTTGCACTGAATCAGCATTTACAGCTAGATTCTGCAAGAAAAAAAAATAATTGTGTCTCCAGTCTCTCCAGAAATGCAAACAAGATCAATCATGGCTTGCAACTTGAGCAAACCTCTATGGTCAAAAATTATGACAGCATTGTTATGTGCGGNAAGAGGACGACGACGGCGAGAGCAAAGAGGATGACGACGACGAAGAATCAAACCCTGCAAACCCTATGGTTGCTGATGCTATTGCAGCTGAAGCAGGGGAGGGCCTGAACCCAACTGAGAGCCAAACGTAAAGCCGAACTTGCTCTGGGTGCAGCAGCTGGGTGTTGCCTGCACGCTGCCGTAGAAAGGAAACAGTGAGCTGACGCCAGAAGAGCTAGCGCATGCGCCGCCATCGTCACCAGAAGAGCTTGCCGCCGTTGTCGAAGCAGGAGAAAACAACCTGAGCGCAGCCGTCCACCTGGGCAAACTTTCTGCGGTTGCGATGATGGCCGCAGCGAGGCAGAGGATGTGCAGATCTGGGCGCGCGAGAGCCGATTTTCACAGGTAGAGGCGCAGGCAAGGGTTCGGCCAAAGGAGGCAGAGATCGCGGGCGTGAACGGCGATCAGGAGAGGGGGCTTCCAAAAATAGCGTCGTGTACAGAAAACGCAGAACTAAAATAACTTGAAAAAGGTTTTATTAACCGATGCTATGCCTAAAGCTATAACATAAAAAAATATTAATACGGGCATAAAGTCACAATTTAAGTTTTAACAGGGAGTTTGTTAGATAAACACTTGGTCACCATAACTTTTGTTTTCTATAGTGGTAATTTTTTGTGAAAATTGTAACTTCCTAGCCTTAATCCCATGATGTATGTAACCACCAAGGCACTTGTCAATTGCAACCTTTTTATCTCTTTTGTGGTTGAAACCACCCAATATTGTAGTAACCTACCTAACTTGTTGGGCAAGTAACCTCCTAGCTTGTTGGGCAAGTAATTTTCTGATTGGATAGTCCAATTACTTGAGAGAAAAGCTAGGAGAGATATTTTTGAGATATTTTTGAAATTGTAACTACAAGGGCCACTTGGCATCTCCATGAAGACACTTGGCAACTCAATGAAGACACTTGGCAATTACATGGGACACATGTCAGATGCAGCATTTTTATCTCTGTTGTGGTTGAAACCACCCAAAATTGTTGTAACTTACCTCACTTGTNTTTTTTGTCTCCATGGTGGTTAAAACCACCCAAGATATTTTGTAACTTACCTAACCACCTTTGAGCCCTATAAAAAGGCTTCAAAAGGGGAGNTACCTTGGAACCCTATAAAAAGGCTTCAGGGGACATTGGGGGAGATCATCATCACTTCTCACACTTGGGATCAAAGAAGATTTGTAAAGAAGATTGTTTGCAAGATGGCTTGCTAGAATAAAGATTTCAGCCTCTTTGTCATGGTCCTGTGAGTTATGTATTTCTTTTTTTATTTTGTTTAAATTGCTTAGCTAGTGGTTTAGAT
>MNCI01000625.1:48712-60282 GCA_015680685.1 Gnetum montanum | reverse complement strand
AATGCAACACTGCTGGGATTACCAAACACTAATCATTACTGGGTTACCAAGCGTTACACGCATGCTCGAAGTGGTCGTGCTTGTGTGATTTAACAATTTGCTTAATTAAACAAAATGAATTGTTGTGCTAATAACAAAAATGTAAAGTGCATAAAATAAAATAAATGCATAAGAAAATAAAATAAAATAAATGCGTAAGAAAACAAATCTCAAGTGTTGCAAGGATGAATCAAAGAGCTCGTCTTTATTGCCGTACACAAGGTGTGCTCAGGTACACAATGCTTGAATAAAGATCCGTCCACACTTAGACCTCTTGCTGTGGGCACCTGGAAAATACTCTAATTTTCAAATAGACTACAAGAGTTTCACTACTTAACTGCTAAAAGACTTCCTCCCAATTGTGTGCCTGGGCACTGTATTTATAGACTTGGGAGCAACTACTCTAATAATTAAAATAATTACTAAAGTAACCACTAGAGTAACCACTCTAATAATTAGAATAACTGTTTAGGTAACCGCTCTGATAATTAGAATAACTGCTAGAGTAACCGCTAGAGTAACCACTCTAATAATTAGAATAACTGCTGAAGTAATCACTAGAGTAACCGCTCTCATCATTAGTAATGTAAAATAAGTACATTAAGACTATGAGGGCTAAACACATTTAACTTGGTTGCTGTGACCAATTGAGTTAGTTTGCTAAATAGTTAATTAGTTTAGTTGCCAATGATTCACGAAGCAGATACTCATCGCTCTAGAACTTTACTTCATTTGCAATATTAGTTAGCTTTTTTCAAGGTACTTTCTATTTTTAGTAAAATAGACCAAACGACATCATCAATCATATACCTCAATCACATTTAATGTCACATATGCATTCTCTCGTTGTAATTATTATTATAAGACCCTTAATGAAAGGGTACAATGTAATTATGAGTATATCTCTTGATGGAACCTTTGGGCATTTTACACAAGGTATTTATACTTATATCTTAGAGGTTGTGCTAAGATACAATTGTGGAGCTAATAATGGTAAGCAACAGTGCTAAGTGAATCGAGAAAAGAAGGGGCTTGGCTATCCCTTCTAGTAATTTCTAGGCCTAACCATGGTAGCAAAGCTAGATTGCCTCTAAGGGATACTCTCAGAGCATAACCTGGATACACTTATTTAATTTTAGTTTCCTAATTAATAAAGTTTATTTTCATTTCCTTTTGCATTTTTCCTATTTTGTAAAATATGCATAATGTTAAATATAACATATATTTGACATTTTCCATAACATCTAGAAGTGGGATGTCATAAACAATGACATGTAATTTGCTTACTCTACTCCTAGGCGTATCTCTTTTTCAAATTATCTATGAGCCAAGGATTTTCAAATCCTGAAAAAATTTCACGTATGATGTGTACTTGAAGCAAGAGTGTGAACAAAAGTGTATCGGTATCATCACACTTACTTCCAATTTAATATAAATTTAAAATATGAAATTCAATAAATCCAAAATAGTAAACAAAGAAAGAAAAATAATTTTGTGTATTAGATATGACATATATCTTTGATATGAAAAATTTTACTATAAAATAATGCCTTATCTTGTATTAAAAATATAATTTAAATATTTTATTATATTTTAAATCACATCTCCACCTACAAACCCATTCCTAATCTTCACAAATACTCATGTATTCAAATACGTTAACAATGAGGTGTTAGCCTAATGGTATGGGCCTTGACTTTGTAACCCCAAGTCATAGGTTTGATTCTACTACGTAGCAATGAGTTCTAAACTTCTACAAATCTTGGGGTGTATCTATGTTTCAATTATTTCGAGTTCCAACCTCCCATGTATCCAAACATGTTTTGAATCATGAGTCCTTGATTCCTTACTTCCAAGAATTAGATTCAACACATAACAAATTATTACATAGTCTAGTATGTTCGCTTGTAGATTCGTATGGTTTTGTATGGTTAGGCATGGTAATTACTTGCTACTTATCACCCTAGTATAGATTATGCATAATACTACATACAAGTAAATGAACATTTTATAATTTCTTTAAAATATTATTAAGCTTACCTCATAATCAACATTAACAACGGATTTTTAAATTTTATTGCATTTGAAAACAAACCATAAATTTAAAAGAACTCTACATGACCCAAAGTCATGTCTTTATATGGTTACAAAGCTTTTCGGAGGATGATATATGAGGACAATCAATATAACAAAGTAAAGGCAAATAACATTATAACATTATGTTATGGTAAGTAGTCAAGTAAGAATTGCCTTTAAAAATGATCAAAATGACCTCAAAAATATGACATTCAAAGTACAAAAGTATATTCATTTAAACTATGCTTCATTGAAATAGCAATTCCCTCTAAATTTTCATAAAAGCTTCTCCTTTACTTTTAATGATTGCACTTCCCCTTAACTTTTTATGATTACAACATTTCGAATTCTGTTTTGTGATTCCAAATCACATCCCTATGCAATTCTCATCTTTAACCAACGTCCACACCTATTTCATAGATGTCTTAAATCTTGAATAGTTGAGTATGATGATAGGTATATATATATATATATATTCAGCAAACAAAAACAATCATATAAAGTTGTTTGCTGATTGATTTTGGAGCTTATTTTACTATTTTATGCCAAGTGATTACTTTACAAAGTTAGAATTATCATTCTAAATTCCACCATTCTTGTGCCTCAGCGAGTCCGAATCTGATCATGTGTGGAATCAGATTGTTGATAAACAAATATGCCAGTGCAAGTGCGTAGAAATTTCATTTTCATCAACCTTAATTACGCTATAAATCAAAAACTACCATGAACGTGTTTTTTGGGTAAGACGAAGAACAGTATAACCATAGTCGTTTTGGAAATTGTCGCTGAGATGCTTTTACATATGAACCGCATCAACGTTTTGTTGTTGGCTTCTTTTAAGTCTCAACCTTTGACTCCTAAATCATCTTCATCTTCCGAGAAGGCTTTTTTATCTTCTCCCTCCTTTACTGCATGGTTTGTAATTTTCTTGGCTAGTTTTTATTTGGCAGCCGCAACCTTGCTTGGTTCATAGAAAAAAGATTTGTTTTCTTACCTTTATAATTTTGATGTGCGTTTCAATGTAATAAACAGTAGTTTCAAAGCCAATATCTAGAATTAAGCCGTAAAACAATTTTCCTTGACAACCAACACTGCTTATAATATTTCGTATCCTCTAAACATTTATGAATTTGAGAATGAAATTTGATTTAATTTTTAAAAAATTTCCTACAAGTTTGGGTCATCACTCTAGAGTCGATGAACTTGGGTCATCATTCGAGAGAGTCGATGCTCACTCGCTTGTACAACAGTGACATTTTTAAGCTTTGCCTTTAACTACAAAAGTTAAGCAGGGCCTTAAAAAAGACGGTGCATGAACGAAAACCGGGTAGCCGAGAATAAACTTAAACCCAAATCTTTCAGACCTGCAAATTAATTGCAATCTTCGCTAAATACGGATTGCCAGAACGACCGTGTGCGGATTAGGGAAAAGAGAGCCATCTCGAAGCGACTTAACCTAACCTGCGTCCTTGGAAGGCTTTCCGTTGGCCATTTCAAGAATTTTCGTCTTCCAGAGGCACTAGAGGCACGATCCACTGGGAGATATGAACGTTTACTATCCTCTGATAAAAATAATTATAGCCCCAAATAATAGCCCTGCCTTCTTCTACTCAAATAATAGCAGTGACCTATGCGATTTAAGCGTTGTGATGTTCATGCAGCAAAGTATCGTCACTGTTTTAAGAATGAATATTTACGCAAGATAGAGACGGTAAACTAAAAACTTCAATGAAACTAAAAATTAGACGGTATACCTTATCTAATTTTCATGCAATAGGAGGTTAGAAGAAACAAAATTAAAGGAATTTTGGACATTCAAAAGCAAGTTCCACACTCTGTCGTTCAGAAGAAAATTTCACAGAACGGACAAAAAATTGCTCAATGGGACAATTTTTAAACCAGATTCATGTGACTAAATTTTCAACATTTCTCATTTATATCATTTCATCTCAATCAGAGATGAAACAATGCAATATAACAAGAAGAGGAAAAAATATAGATCGTATTCTATAGAGTGAAACGTGTCTGTAAAGCTTCATCATAAATTAGAATTCCAATCGAATTCAAACCTTCCAAAAGATTAACATTCATTGATACCTATACTAGCACACAAAATATATCGTCAGCTAAAAAAGAGGCCTCGTTCAATTAACTTTTAGAAAATATGTTTTAACTGTACGGTAGAGAATAAACTTTCAAATAATCAAATAGAATATAACTGCTACATTAATATAGTTATCCTTTGCACTTTCATCCCTGAATGTTATTTTTAATAGAAAATTAAAAGTATTTCACACACAGACACACCCACACACCTTGAAGAATCTCGTCCAGAGCTATGCCTTCTGGTATAGTATATTTGCTCCAGATTACAGCATCCTTGGCAAAGCTGAGGAAGCATATGCTGACAGCCACGATCAACCCCAATGCCAGCTAACCAGGATGCTAGAAGGAAAACTAAATATCACTTCGTCTGGCTCAGAAATTCTCAACCATCTATTTGAATATCCTAGGCAAACCTTAGAAACAATCACCACTAATTACATGCAACTTGCTATAAGTTGCAAGCAGACTGCATCACTCTGGATCAGAGGTTTGCCAGGACAAAACAATGTCCTCGAGACCAGGTCTAAGCTTTTCCTCACTGAACTGTTCATATCCATTAGTGTCACCATTGAATTTCTTCAACTCCACAACAGATAGTGATGGAGTAACTTCAAAAATTTCGGCAACAAGAGACAATGCTTCGTCCTGAGATTTTCCGTTTGTTAACTGTTGTTTCATTTTAACCTTGCAATCTTTTTTCTTGACACTGAAGTTGTTAGCCTTGGCCACTTCTTCAAGCTTTGAGACTATATTTGAAATCGGCTTCAGGGAAGTGAAGTGTTTTTCTCTCACATGCTTGTTCTTCTCAAAGAGCCCTGACAAATCAAACCCTCTTGAGAACGAGATTATGTCAAATGCATTCATGTAGGCCGGTTTGAGACCACAGTTCTCTCTTTCCACATTTTCAGTGTTTTCAATGCTTGCAATATCATATGTAGATTCCATAATATCATCAGCATCATCTTCTGAATACCGAACTTTCACTGGCTTGAAATCCTTTTTAAACCATGGGTTCTCCATAAGCTGTGGAATTGCGATCCTCGTCTTCGGGTTGGGATCCAATAGCTTCGGTAAAAGCTTTTTGACACCACTAGAAAACCATGAAGGACACTTAAATTCTCCTCTGCAAATCTTCCTATACATAGCCATCAGATTAGAATCATGGAAAGGCAGGAAACCAGCCAAAAGAACAAACAAAATGACCCCACAAGACCAGATGTCAGCCTTTGAGCCATCATAACCCTTTCTGGTGATAACTTCTGGAGCGACATAAGCAGGAGTACCACATTGTGTGTGAAGCATACCATCCTGGCGCAGCTGATCTCTAAAAGCACTCAAGCCAAAGTCTGAAACTTTCAGGTCTCCGTTTTCATCCAGTAGCAAGTTTTCTGGTTTCAGATCGCGATGATAAACACCCCTACTGTGGCAAAAGTCCACTGCACTGATCAGCTGCTGGAAATATTTCCTCGCGACATCCTCCTTAAGCTTTCCCTTGGATACTAGTTTGTTGAATAGTTCCCCTCCTTTAACATATTCCATCACAAAATAGATTTTCGTCTTTGTAGCCATAACTTCATACAGCTGCACAATATTGGGATGTCGAACTAATCGCATCACAGCAATTTCTCGCTTTATCTGATCTGGCATTCCCACTTTCAGAATTTTTTCTTTGTCCAGAATCTTAATAGCCACACTTTCGCCTGTAGCTCTGTTTTTGGCCTGGTAAACCTTCGCAAAGGTACCTTGCCCCAACAGCTTACCTAACTCATACTTTCCCATAAGCACACGATTTGATAACATCTGCATTATACTACCTCTATATACAAACCAAACAAAAACAAACAAACAAATCAGGGGAACTTCTTGTTCACTGGCTTGAAATAAACCTAGCCTCCTCCGTAGAAGCTGTGTTCCCAACCAACTGGATCTTCTTGATCTTTCTGCAAGCACATTTGGCACCAGAAATGCTGTCTTAAAGACCTTACTTTTGAACCATCCAGAGCTAACACAAAGGCCCTCTGGATTGAAATCTTGGTGTCCAAGCACATCTTAGTTCAGCATTCCTAATAGCCGTTTTTTCTAGGAGATGTATCCCCTTACAACATGTTCAATATAAAAAATGAGATGCAAACGCTTCCTTTATCCTTGTAACTTTGAATCTGAATATAGCAGAAGATCATACCATTAGGTTTTATCTTATTACAATGTACACTGTAAATATTTAAAATACATCTGTGTATACGAATCTAGTATGTAAAATCAAGCATCGGTTTTTCAACTCAAACATTAATCTCCAGTATCAAACACTGAGTACCAATCCATGGAATAGAATATCGCATGAAATCAGTTTTCAGTTTTAGAATACAAATATAATTCGGCCATAAAATAGTGCAAAATAAAACTCCTTTTGCTGCATAACGTGAAATACAAATTCAAAAAACAAAAAGCAAATGATGTGAAATAAACTAGCCTGCCAAATTATCATTGCAGATAACATTTTGACTTCATTTAAAAATATTGTCCGCTGTTGCTTACAAAGAGCACTTCAGCTTAAAAATTCCAGGGTTCAAAAATCTCTAAGAAGGTCAACTCAGAAGGATCATAGTAAGGATCTGACGACTCATTAGACAAACACAATTCCCATTTAAAGGCTATCTCCTTAGACAAATGCAATTCCCCTTTAAAGGCTATCAGGTTAGACAAACGCAATTCCCCTTTAAAGGCTATCAGGTTAGACAGATGCAAAGCCTCCAAAAAGGCTATTTCTGCCAGAATGGTTGGGAGCAACCACCCAGGCAGAACACAACTGACAACCACGAATTTGTAAGGATCCCAATTCCTCCAGAAATAAATCCATGTTAGCTAGCTAAGGACTCAACATCACAAATATAGTCATTGAAACACGTAGAATGGAAAAAGACAAAGTAAAAATTCACAGAGAGATACAACAATCTCAGGTAAGGCTGCAAAAACCTTCGCAGCGGTCTAAAACAGGAACATCACCGAAACTTCTGTATCCTTCGATATTGGAAATACAAAACATTCCGCCACAAAATGGAGACAAAAACTCCTGCTAAACTCTAACGCCAATCCGTAAACAGATTCACCTAAAAATACGTTTCTTGAACAGAGATCGACGGAAGGAAGGAAATCTCAAAAGCCTCGAACGACGCTACGAAATCGGTAACAGAAGCCTCCGCTAAACTTTCAGACCAATCCGCAAGCCAATTTGATTTAACTAAAAATACGTCTCACAGATAATTATTATCAAACAACGCAAATCATAAAAGCTACAAACCGAATATAGCTTCGGCATTCAACAACCAAGCCGGAACCAAACCAGTCCATCCAATTCCGAAATGCAGAACATAAATCAAGAAGGTAAAATGCAGACAGAAAAAACCCTAACCTCGCGAACAGCTTCCAAGATTTAAACAAAGAGTGCAGACAAATAATGCGAAAAAACAGCGAGGACAACAAAGAGGCGCAGAACGTTACCAGGCGGTTGGCAACCAAAGACTTCGGAAGACAGAAAACCGAAACGCAAACGGCCCTCCGGATGAGGACGATTCGTGAAAGACCGATACCACTGAAGGAGCCTATTCTTATTATTATTATTATTATTATTTAAGTGAGCCGAAACTGGCCACATTGTTGCCACGTGTGAGCTGAGCTGGCCCAGGGCGGCCTTCCTCTTCCTCTTCTTCGTCCGCCACAATTCACAATTTCACGTTTCAAACTAAACGTCGCGGTCGCAGCGCGTGCCACGTCAGCGCCACGAAATAATCAAACCGTGGGCGGTGCCGTCAATTTCGAACGTCTTACGCGCCTGGGCGACCCGTGGTTGCCTACGCTCCTCGAATGGACGATGGCCACGTGTCCACGTTCTTCCATGCCGCAAACGGGCGAGACAGACTAATGCGGTTCGGAATTTGTTATGGCAGGACGGCCCATTTTTCAGGCCAACCCAAGGTCCACCTTGGCAGACCTAGAAGGATCCTCGCTGTTTGGCCTTGTTCACGAACTTTGGATTATATATATGTGTATGACATAATTTATGGTTCAAAGAATGTACCACCGGATTTTGGTTGGGGACCTGTGTTACTCACGGATTCGTCTTTGCTGCGCCACTGCACCTCCGTGTGACACGGCCCACTCAAGAATTAAGAGAGTGACGTTCAAGTTGTCACTTACCTACGTTTCTTAGGAGAAGGTGTAATTTATTAGTTGTTAATTATGGAGAGTTGCAAGGTTTTGTCGTATTTTATCGGCGGA
Organism: Gnetum montanum; assembly: GCA_015680685.1. Lineage (NCBI taxonomy): Eukaryota > Viridiplantae > Streptophyta > Gnetopsida > Gnetales > Gnetaceae > Gnetum > Gnetum montanum. The sequence continues at coordinate 51,786 of MNCI01000625.1, read as the reverse complement.
TGATGGCACCAAAGTGTTCTTGCCTGAGCTCACGTAATTTTTTATGATGATTTTGGGGGCCCTTGGGAACCATGGTTGGCACCTAACATGCGTGTGAGGGAACGAGGAGGACAGGGAGGGAAGATACCGGTGAACTGTATATGCATGAAACTTGCGTGTGAGGGAATGTTGGATTTTGACTTGACATTGGAGTGATATTTGAGTTTAGAAGAAATGTTAATGCATAACGTGGGGTTATTATTATTAGTTGGTGACATACGAGTTTGTACCTTGAAGAAAGGTAACATGCTTACATTAAAAAGGTGTACAATACACCAACTTGCCTCGATAGAAAGAAAGCCTATATAGCTTTTTGTCATTTAAGTACATTGAGTACATTTTTGTATGCCTTATATAGAAAGTTAAACTTAACAAAGTATAACCTGTTTATTAAGGAATATCTTTGGTTGGCTTAGGAATGTAGCTTGGATCTTCTAAGTTACAAGTTTAACTAGCTTAGATATATATATATATCTCTCTCTCTATAAATTGGCTGAGATGATTTTTAAAAAATGATATTAACCAAGCCCGACTACTGGACGAGGTAACAAGATAACTAAAAAAAGAATCACTCATCCCTCCTCTGTTTTTCTACCACTTACCCAATTTAGTTTTACTCTCTCGGTCAAGTTTGCTCTTTCTTTGTTTGTTCATGACGTTTTTGAGCATTATTTATGCAAGAGATTTATTTCTCAAAAATGCCATGAACAAACAAAGAAAGAGCAAACTTGACTGAGAGGGTAGAACTAAATTGGGTAAGTGGTAGAGAAAGAGAGGAGGGATGAGTGATTCCGTTTTTAATTATCTTGTTACCTCGTCTAGTAGTCAGGCTTGGTTAACATTTTTTTTTTTAATTATCTCGGCCAATTTATAGATATATATATATATTTCTAAGTTAGTGGAGCGGTTTCGCGAGCTATGAGTAGAATTTAATTATTTTTTTATTTTTTAAGTTATCATCACTATTTACATTCCAAATAATCTAGTATTGGTTAAAATAAAAGTTTATATATTTCATATATGTTGATGAAGGAATACATTGCACAATTATTGCAACAAACATTATAGGGCTGCATAATAGGATTGAGCAAAAGGCAAAATACAATGATAAGTATGAACTTAATATACCTAATCCTCCAATTAAGCAAAACGAACTTCCTGTGCAATTCTACTTGGAGATATTTAGCATCTGAAAATTTTCTATATCTTTGCACATGGAAAGGAGGATGAATCTTTAAAGAATCAATGGTCTTGACTCTAGATAATGCAACAAATGTAAGACCTGTAAGTTCTCTTATGTAGCGGTTTCGCAAGCTATGAGTAAAATTTAATTATTTTTTTTATTTTTGAAGTTATCATCATTGTTTGCATTCCAAATAATATATACTTGTAAACATAAATTGGTTAAAATAAAAATTTGTATATTTCATATATGTTGATGAAGGAATACATTGCACAATTATTGCAACAAACATTACAGAGCTATATAATAGGATTGAGCAAGAGGCAAAATACTATCATAAATGTGAACTCAATATGCCTAATTCTCCAACTGAGCAAAACAAACTTCTTGTGCAATTCTACTTTGGAGATGTTTAGCATCTGAAATCTTTCTGTATCTTTGCACATGAAAAGGAGGATAATCTTTAAAGAATCAATGGTCTTGACTCAAGATAATGCAACAAATGTTAAACCCATAACTTCTCTTGAACCAATGTGAATAGTAGCCTTATCTAGTGTCATTCCTTGAGATTTATGAATAGTCATGGCCCATGCCAACCATAATGGTGACTGATGAGATGCTCCTTGTACCACAGGTACAATTGGCACATGATGAGGATTACCATTATCAAAAGCACATCCGATGTAGGAGTTAAAATCAACAATAACGTATAATGGTAATGCAGGTGGCTATTTACCTTAAGGATACATAATACTGTGAATCATGCCAAGTGCACCATTCACCAATCCTACTTCAAGCCAAAGGTTAACTGTAAATATTACCCTTGCACCTTCACATATAAGCAGAGATTGCATTACTTGTTGTAGTAGATAGTTGTTGCACTACTTGTTGCAATAGATGGCTATTGTTGTTGATCTTGAAGAAAGTGTTTTTCATCTTCTCTATTGAGACTAATAGCAGCAAAATCCATGTTTCTAAAAGTGCATGAATTCCAATATTGCACCTCTTAATCTTGTAACACCATGCCTAAGTTCAATATTTTTAAATACTGCTTCACACCGTAACCATCATCACCTTAACCGTTGCCATGATCGTAACCGTCACTATGACCATAGTCGTCATCATTTATAATAATAATAAATATTCATTATTACTGTAATCGTAACCATCACCATTTATAATAATAATAAATATTCAATATTACCCACTATTTATAATAATAAATATTCATTATTACCCACGTCGAGCCCTACACGTGAGGGAATACGAAGAGATGAATGGGGAGCCCAAGGGTCAGGGGGTGTTAATTGAATAGAGATTCGGCTCCCCTATAGTGACTCTTTGGCTCCCTTGCATGTGGTGCATGCATGTGAGGAAATACAAAGAGACGAATGGGAAGCTCAGGGGTTAGGGGGCATTAATCGAGTAGACATTCAACTCCCCTGCACTGATTCTTTAACTTCCATGCATGTGGTGCATGCGGGTGAGAGAATACGAAAAAATCAAACTAAATTGGCACTGCAACATATATTTATAATGCATATTCGTTCGTGGAGATATAAAAAATCATGTTACAAATACATAAATAATGTTATTATTATATCACGGGCTTTTGTATATTGACATTATTGTTACAATGGATAATATATGAATGATGCTAACACCTCATTCATAATTATTATATTATAATTATTGTGGAATCCAATAAATGTTATGAGATTATTATAATTAGAGCAATAATCCATAATTATAGTATGAGATATTATGGATTATAAGATTCATTCGAACGGTAAACATTTCATGATAAATAAAGCAATAATCCATAATTATAGTATGAGATATTATGGATTAT
>MNCI01000625.1:31969-48659 GCA_015680685.1 Gnetum montanum | reverse complement strand
TAGAGAATATTTATAAATAATTGGTTATTTATGATTATGGCAAGACATGTGCGTTGGTAGAGAGCTTGTCACCATTTTCCTCGGCATTAGCTAGGATCATCATAGTATGATCTTGTCGAAGATCTTCCTAGGATCTAGGCTACCAAAGGTGTAGAAATTCTCGTTTTTAAGATTTACTAGGTTAACAACCATATCATCAATTAGATTTCATCAATCTAAGAATATGTACATAAAGAAAAGGCCTCACTACATGCGAGAAGGTAAGAAGAAATTATCAAATTTGAACTCTTTAAGTCCTTCCAATAAGCAAGAAAAATTGTTAAAATTATGACCAAAGTCAGGCTGACATCTCAAATTGGCTAATAATTTTCATGTGCTAGCAAAAATGCTAATGCTTTTGCATTTTATTAAAATGCATATTGTAAACGAAAAATCAGTCACAATCGTAACAACTAAATGCATCTACTCCATGGTAACTGTTGAATTTCAAAGCACAGCCATAGAAATGATAAAACCTACACAAAATATACAATGAGATAAAGAGAAAATGAACTTACAAATGTTCCCGTACATTGAAAAAGGGTGTAGCAAAAGAAGATTACTCAAGATAGTAGTAGAAAATTACAATTTCAGAATTCCCTGCCACTCCAAAAAGCATTGAAAAAAGAACATAACTAAACTTTAGAATGTTTTTGCATTGGGAATGCAAATGTATAGGAAGGCATGCTAAGTAGTGATGACAAAAGAGCTTAGCTTGAAGTAAAACTATGAAAATTTCACAAAATCATCAAAATTTAATGTTTAACACGTTACAATTCACTATAAAAAATTAACAAAAACACACATAAAAAGACTGGTAGAAAGTTTGTTTCTAGAAAGAGATTCCAATAACCAAAGGCTATTGTTGACATAGAAACTTTAGAAGACCCTTTCTCTTAGGCTGTAGCTTCAACTGTAGCCATTACCATATTTCCTTGAATGCCTCTCGCTCTACCCCTCATCCTGCCCCTACCTACAAATTTTTATGCTTAAAACATACATTCAAACAAAGCCACTCAAGAAACATATTGGCCTAATTCATATATAAATTTTATCCAAAAAAAAACCTATATGAAGGGATCTTTTAGCTATTATAAAAAAAAATTGTATTATGATTGTCGATGATGTGTGCATGTCATGGCCCTCAGTGTTAAGCAAGGATGCAGCAAGGGCCGACTGGCCTACTACCTTATTGCTGCCTTGGTTGAAGAAGAGCATGTCGATGAGCTTATTATTGCAGCTGAAGCATGGGCCACCATCGTAGGTGTCTTTCCAACGCTTTGGCAGAGCTTCAAAGCTGGCATCATCAAAGCTAGTTTGGTTGGGCCAGGTGGCCTGCAGTAGCAATTATAGACGGAGACAGAGACAAAATGGAAATGGAATTCTCATCCCCATTCCCATTCCCATTCTACATTTTGTTGTGTTTGGCCTTTTTATGTGTGCAACAGGAATATGAAAAGCTATGGCCCTTTGGTTCACATTCTGTGCAATGAGAATACAAAAAAGTATGGCTCTTCAGTTCATGTTTTTTCCCATTTCATGAGATCTTACATGGCGTATGACATGGAGGATGACAAATGCCCCCCATCTTGCAAGACAAGTTGGCCTCTCAGCCAAAATTATCCAAAGAGTTATGTTAAAATATATAGTTATTGTACAACTAAGAGTTTATCAATGATGAGGTGTAAGCTTGGTGCCAAAGGCTCTTGATTTGGAACCTCTAAGTTACTGATTGATTCTAGTGGGCAATGCTAAGTTATAAAGTTATATTTTATTTAACTATATGTCTTGGGACAACTATTGGTAAAAAATTTTATGGGTTCCAATGCCTCCATAATAAAGGGGGTATCAAAACCTAAAATAAGTTGACTATAAGTTTAAGTCATGTTTAAAGTAGTATCAAGCTCTACTTAAGTTTAACAAAGGATTGCATTAGTATCAAGCTCTAGGAAAACATATAGTTAAATTTTTTATTTCCACGACAAAAATCTTATTATCGTATTCTCTTACCACATATATTTTGTTTGCTCAACTAGAACATAGGGGTTGTGGTTATGCAAGTTATAGGTTTGATTTTAACAGGCATGTTGAGGTATGGATATGTTTCTCTTAAGTTCCACCAAAGTATTGTGTCGATTGTATGGTGATGAATCATCAATTGGCTAGGTTATTCAATAACAAGGCTTCGATAACAAGGCCTTGATGTTAGGTATCCGATGTCGGAGCCCAGATGTAATGTTGAGTATTTGATGTTGGGGGGTATACATCGGCCTATAAATATAGCGTCTGGGCTCACGATTTGAAGTTAGTTTCATTATTTTTTCACAGTTTTGTTAATAGAGTAGCCAAATTCCTATAGTTTTATTCCGTAATCTTAGAGAACAGTTAGTGAGTGTCCACATAGTGGATCTAAGTCAGTTGTACATAATCTTATTTGACTGGCAATGTACTTGAACATATTTCATGAGCAACAATAAGATTGAGATTGATTCTTATTCATTGCAGCACTTTGACTTAGATTAGATTTACTTTCCATGCAATTTACTTTTCATGTACTTAGTTAATATTTACATTTTCATGCATGTTAATTAATTAAGCACATAAGTACAATCACCTCGAGCATGCATATGACTCTTGGTAATCCCAACAACACTTAACGTTTGGTAACCTAGTCACATTATATGTGTTCAAGATGTGCATGGGAAGTGGGATTAGATACTTATGCTAGGGTAGTTGATTATTAATTAGCAATTACATTAATTGAATTGATTATAAATTGAGTTTCAACCTATTGTTAATCATAGACCAATAAAATATAAAATAATAAAAATCATATGCCTCACTTTAGACTAAACCATATGTGACAAGTTGCCACTAGTCCAAGTGGGAAGACATTGAATTGTGATCAAGGCATAATGATCTAGATACCACAACTAGTCCCATTTGCAGAATTTGACCGGATTGTGCATGAATGCTTGTGATTCATATGGTTGGACGTAGGGGTATCTCATTGCTCATCATTAGCGCCATTGCCGAGGATGGTGCTAGTTATCAATATTAGTTATATTATAAATGATCACTGTAAAGGTATTAACGATCTATATTTTAGAAAACATTAATATTTTAAGTCACACATATTATCAGACAAAACCATGTCTTCTTCACACATGACCCATAATGTATCGTATGATGAGAACACTTGTAGGAGAATTGATAAGATATATAGTAAAGAAAATTGGAGTGAACAACCTCAAGTAGGAGTTTCCTATCCTCATTTAGACCCTTACTACACTCAAAGACTACATTCAACTAGTGCAGACAATCCTAGAGGAGATGGAGTAAGTCATAGATCAAGGAGGACCTTAAGGCCCAGGACTTCCTCTAAACCTAGATAAGATAAATCAATGGACCATGGGGAGAACTATAGAAGCCATGGTGACTCTTCCAGCTTCTCATCTTCCTCTTCCTCTTCAATGCCTAGTTTTGACGAAGATGAACATAGGTATAGAGAGAGAGCTTCACTACGAGGTTAAGACAAAGATAGAAATCAAACCCAAGGGCAAAATCAAAGACATCACACTGAGAATAGACAAGATCATCACAATCAAATGAATAAAAATAGAAATTTTCATCACAACATGTTTGATAACGATGAACCCTTGTTGGCCACTAAGAGCTTAATGTAGGTCATGGAGGCAATTAAGATACTTCACATGCATTGCAAGGATAGTCACTTACCCAAGCTTGATATAAACAATATTTCTAAATTTGCAAGAGACTACAACTTGGATCCACAACATCATATACAAGCCTTCCATGATGCTTGTGGCTTGTACAATATTGAAAATGGATGACAAAAGATTAAGCTCTTTCCTAGGACACTAATCGATGAAGTTGAAGTTGGTATAGATCGTTGGAACCAAGTTTCATTCACCAATGGTTCACAATGCTGAAACTTTTTAATGAAAAATACCAAACCTATGAGAGAGTGTCTAACTTGAGGAGAAAAATCCAAGGATTAAGACAAGGACAACATGAACCCTTGGACATGGCCTTAGATAGATATTATTCTCTATTGAATAGATTCCCAGGCCATGGTTTCTCTGAGGAAAGGTAATTTTTCCACATCATAGATGGGCTTTGTAATGAAACAAGGGGGATCCTTAGGATGTATGCTCTAGGTCAATTATATGAGCTACAAACCCATAAGATCAAAGAGCTAATCAAGCATGTGGCAAAAGAAGAAGGAGAGCTATGTGAATGAGAGAATGTAGAGGAAGGACCTAACTCTTCAAAAGAAAAGGATCCATATCTATGATGAGGAAAAAGAGGCAACTCTCGATGAGATGATTTTACAAACAAACCTTGCCAATACAAAATTCTCTCATTGAGCTTGAAGCAAAGTTGGGTAAGATGTCAAAATTCATGGATGAGAAAGTTAAAACTTGCGAACAAATTATAGAGGAGAGAGTAGCATAAAACGAATCAAGTGATCACAACAAAAGGAGGAAAAAGAACCAAGAAACAACTAGCAAACAAGAAAAATGATTGAAGAAAGTGAGGCTATAGACTCAACCACAAATGAAGATAATGGATGTGACATTTGCGTATATGACCATCTGAAGGCCCATTGCTTAATCTTGTTGCATCTACATAAGAGTTGGGTTGGGGCATTAAATCCAAAGTTTGTATAGAAGTACATGCCTAGGAGATTTCCTCTTCCACATAGTAATGTTAGACAACCCCAAAACCAACCGTACTATCCTAGGGGGACTTATTACTAGCCTCAACACTAGCATCATCCATGGTGGCAACAACCACAGTTGTGGGGGAGGCCACCACCAAACCAACCCTATCCTTCCTACCAACTAAACCCACATGGATATTATGTTCAACACACTATTTCACCAACTAGTTTTACTTCCTCTACTTCAAATCACTACTACCACTCTCCCAAATATCACTATCCTACAACATCTTATATGAGATCACCACCTGACACCTCTCACCCTACATCATATCCTTAATATTCTCATACTCACCTCCACCATATGACACCTCCAACAACACAGGAAGGTTCAACATCACAACATCAATGAGAGAATGCCGCTTGTGCTACAAACATACATGTAAATGATAATGCTAGTAGATCTCAACCAAAGTCTTAGAAAAATCCCTTTAGAGGATAGGTTGTAAGCCCAAGAAAAACACTCATGGACCTGCTACATCACCTAAACTATCATAAGGCCAATATGATGCAACAACCTTCATCACAAAAATGATGTCTTGTAATCATATGCAAAAGCCAACAACCATCACCACTCCAACACAAGACATGAATGATAAACCTATAATTGTGGAGAGACAGAAGAATCCATGCATCACTAATAATGATAAAGCGTGTAGTTGTGGTTTGGAAGTTCAAAATATTAACATAACCCCTATACTGACCCATCATAAAGTTTAGGAGCAAGTGTGTGAGCAAAAGCTAATGTACATAGTAGCCACTAAACTAGAAGACACCTAGTGGCTTGAAAATGAGAATATAAAATTGTCTCAAAGATGCATGGAAGTAACTAATTTGCTTATCAATTCTGGAATTTTTTTATTCTTCATATGTTTTTCATTTCTTAATATTTTTCTTTTTTTTATATTCTTCTCTTTTCTTGAGTCATTCTCTTTATGTTTTATGAATGTATTTTTATGTTTTTGTTAATAATATTGCCAAGTCATGATGCAGATGTCAATGCTATGATTGGCTAAGTAATTATGTAAAGTAGTGAGACCACCTCATCTATCCCTCCAATTCTCTGAATAAAAGGTCTTTTTCCTGAAAACAATTTGGTTCTTCTTTTATGAAACTAAAATTAATCAATGATATTTGTACCTTGAAGAAAGAGGGAATGACCAAGTGGGAATGACAAAGGGTGTGACCTCAAGGGAACTTGTTGGGTTCTCTTCTTGACTTCTTTCATGTGGTTTATGATTCCTCTTGGAATGTATCACCTCCATCGACCAATAAAAAGGAAGCTCTGTCTTTGCATGGTGTGGTTCTAATCAGAAAAAAGAAAAAAATAATAAATAATGATGGGAATTCAAAGCACACCCCTTAGACATAATAATGGGCTACAAGCACTAGTTATGGGGCTGGAAAGACATGTTACCCATGCCTAAAGACATGTCTCTAACTAAGGCCCTTCCTTGCTTCTTCTCTTTTTTTCTCTTTTTGAAGTGATGATTGATCTTTGAGGTGGTTATGGACTCATGGTGGTTGGTAGGATGGAACACATCTATGTAAGGTCATAGTTCATGGTATGGACTTAGTCTAAACTTGGACAGATATGTATGTTGATAATTTTAATCACACTTGTTACAAGAACCTATTGTGGACATGATCAAGTACCTTACATCCCAATCTCTACAATCCCTTCTCATTCCATTATTCACCTCGCTGCTACATGCAATTATGAGCCTTTTGGTTTTGTGTAGTATAATGCAACATCCCAATTGTAGTAGTTGTAGTAGTTGTGTGTTGTTTGGGACAAAGGCATGGTCTACATTTAACTTCTTGGGTGCCCAGTGATGAGTGGTGAGATACCCCTACACTCAACCATACGAATATGAGCGTTTTCACGCGTGATCCGGTTGAACTCCGCAGACGGACTAGTTGTGGCACCTAGACAGTTATCCTTAGGTCGCAGTTTGCTGTCTTCCCACTTGGACTAGTATTATATTTGTCACGTATGGTTTAGTCCAGAGTGAGGTGTATGATGGCTTTCTAACCTAATGCTACTCCTGAAGGCAATGGAAGATAATATTAACTAAGCTAAGAGAGAAAGGGTAAAAGAATCTAATCTAGCCTAGGTGCGATGAGCATCCGTTCCTTGATTATCCGTACACATCTTGGACTTCATGCATGACTACCATTGGGATTACCAAACACAGATCTTAGGTACGCTACTGGGTTACCAAGTAGTCACACTTAAATGCTCGTAATCAAGTCGTACTCATTCCGCGTTCTAACATGAGATAAGGGTGAGAGAGATTAATTAGGAAAGCAATAAATAAAAATTAAATAAATAAATAAACAAAGTGAATGCTGCAATGATGAAGTAATCTCGATCTTTATTGCCGGTCATGTGCGTGTCCAAGTACGTCACACTTGAATAAAGGATGCCGTACAATTACAATCACCACACTGCGGGCATACACTAGAAAATATTCTATCTCTGGAGGGAGAAAACTGCCAAAGTTTAGCTACAATCTAACATAAAACTGAGAAACAAGGGAGAGACGCCTCTTATTTATAGATTTTGCGGCACGACGCGATATCGCGTACGCGATCGCAGCCCATGCGATATCACGGCTGTGATATCATGGTAGTGATATCACAACCAGCAAATTCATGACTCATCACCCACGAACATCTACAAAAGTGGTTATGCAAGGGCATTATGGCATGAGCCTACTTTGGGGAGGACCTACTTGCATAACTTTTGTTGATTAGGGCTTTGAACTAACCTTCACATATTCCAAAACATCAATGACAATTTCTTAGAATTTATGCATAATTTTGGGACTACTTCGCATTCGTTTCATTAATTTTTCCTACTTTTCTATTTCCATATCCATTAATACTTCTTGGCCATCTTCTAAATTAGACTTTTGGTTTCAATTATTCAAAAACCTATGTGCTTTTGGAGTTACGCTTATTAGTCATGGGGGTTAGGGATGCTTGATTTAAAATTTTTGAAAATTTTCCAACATCCTATTTTTGAACATCATGGTAACTAATAGTATTTGATCAAAATAATGTGAACAACTTGATGGTTTTAGTTACCTCATAGCCTTGGGCATAGTAGGCTATAATCACCTTGTGCTTAAACAAAAAATAAGGGATCCTTTGGTGACTATAGGTGATGCTAAAACTAATGCCTAAGGGAGAAGGTCTTTTGCTAGGCATGACAACAAAGCCAAGAGGGGCAATGGAGGATATGTGTTCAGGATGTGCACGGGAAGTGGGATCAGATACTTATGTTAGGGTAGTTGATTATTAATTAGCAATTAGATTAATTGACTTGATTATAAATTGAATTTCAACCTATTATTAATCGTAGAATAATAAAATATAAAATAATAAAAATCATATGCCTCACTCTGGACTAAACCATATGTGACAAGCTACCACTAGTCCAACTGGGAAGACGGTGAATTGTGATCAAGGCATAACAATCTAGATACCACAACTAGTCCCATCTGTGAAATTTGACTAGATCATGCATGAACACTTGTGATTCGTATGGTTGGGTGTAGGGATACTATAGGATACATATAGTTTTCATTGTTAGTAAGACATTGCTTAGTTGGTTATAGCATGTGGCCTATGGTTGGCATATCACAAGTTTGATTCAAAGAACTATGTTAATCTAGCACAATGTTGTGTTCTAAGTAAGTTCTACAAAAACCATGTTAGCATATAGTTAAATAATCATAGTTGCAATTTGACAACCCTAAATATTTTGTTATTTTTAATCTCAATTTGACGTTTTAATTAAAATAAAATATTAATGAAAAATTATAAAATAAAATAGTATCAAATGCTCATATCTTATGTGTCATGATTCTTAGTTTATTGAAATGATATTAGTTAAAAGGTTTTTTGGAATATTCAAAGAATATTTTGAAAGTAATAGAAAATGTATTTTACTCCAGATGCAACCATGCAAGACTTAAAAGAGTATAAAAGAACCGTTCCATGATTGACTGCGCCAAGAACGCTCTTTTAACATCGCTTCCTTATCACCTCCTTTTTTGACCGAGAGAACCTTTAACAAAATGAACCCACTGCATGTTTCACAATGAACACTGAACAGTTCCTAAACAGCTTTTTCCTTTTCCCCCCCTTTTTCTTGCCAGGCCCCACCAATCCAGCAGGTCGCTATCACAGTAAAGTGGTATTATGATTGGTGGCTTTATTTTTCAAAAATTGGTAGGCCATCGTTTCCTTCCAGGGAACTATATATATTGAAAAGAATACGCAAAAGGGAAGAATAAGACAACCTAGCAAAGAATCCTTCCAAGATTAACAGGTAATCTAAACCACCAGCGTTGCTTGGTGGGTCCTGCAAGTGACCAACCGGTCATGAAACCTCAAAAATCTAATAATAAATCTATTATATAGAACTATTTCAGTATATTCTCACATTATGCTGGTTGACCTTGCGTGAGGATACTAGAATAATTTACTTGCCGCCGTCTTATGAACTCCAAATTACAGATTAAGCGTAAAACACAACCACTTAAGAATGGTGTGCTAATCTGTCGTATTATAAGAGCAAGTTAACCCTGTCACGGAAGCTTTGTCGGCAACTTAGAACGAAAAGCACGTTCATGATGCCACGTTTACAATTAATTCATACAACTCAGTTCACGATTATAGCTACAAAGGGAAGTCTTGTGCCGTGGGAATTGAAAGTATCTGTATATAATTGTTAACGTCTATATACGGGTCCATCACAAGGCTAACAAGACCTATCTGTAAACTTAGGTCCCGTGTCTCAAAGCTAGCAAGTGATACCCACGATGTCAACAAAGCAAATTTATCCTAAAGTAGAATACTTGCTTTTTAGCATCAAATTTTAATATCACTTACCCCTCAGGTACCGTTCGTGTTCATCTGATTTTCTTTTCTTCTTCTTTTTGTTTTTGTTTTTTTTTTTTGGGTTTTGTTTGTTTTAAATTAACTAAATTAAATAAGTGTTCAATATTATAATTATTTTACCCTTAAAAAAATTATTGTAATAGCTCACCTTGTATGAAGTTCATGAATTACCTATATAAGTTTACTTAAAGCTAGATTTTGATTTTGTCTTAAACAAAAAGAGATGGTTATCACTGTAATGCTTTATATTATTAAAATAATTTATTAATAAGTATTTTTTAAAGATTGAGTCATGTTGTGGTAGTTTAATCTAGTGAAGTAATATATATATTTTTAAAATGATCAATAAAGGGGCCTACAAACCATTTTTATCAGATTTTAGATTTTGTGTACTCATACAATGATGTATTAGCTTGGTGGTAAGGGTCTTGTTCTAGTAACCTTAGGTTATTAGTTCAATTCTACTAAACAACATTGAGTTATAAATTTTAAAAATGGAAATTTGAAATTTCAAGTTGATTTTTGTTTATGGATTAAATGACATAGTTATGCAGAAAAAATAAAAAGGATTAGGGAAAGATGGATAGTAGAAATGAAAGAGATATGAGAGAATGATGGTTTAAGAGCTTCTTGGGGTTATTTTCCTTCATCACCTATTCCTTAAAGGTAATCCAACACTATCACCATGGCATCTATTACTTGCCATTGATGGCTTGACAACTCCATGATAATACGATATAGGGCAAGGGTTTTAGCAATAAGGATTTTAGCCTTGATCTAAGGCAACAAGGGGTCTAGTATTGATATTATATGCAATGGCACCAGATTCAACAGGTGATCCTTCAAGCGGAATCATCACTCCTTTACCTTTCTACAAATTGTCTAATGATTTATATGAATCTATTATTTAGGAAATTTTTAAAAGGTATGTTTTTGTATCAATTTTAGGTTCTTCATCTCGTTCCTCAAGCTTTTTAAAACATTTAAATTTGGTTTAGAAAAATTGAGGTTTGGATGTTGTTTGGATTAGGTTCACTCCAACATTAAATCATCTTCAACTACTAAATCTAGATATTATGAAAAGACCAATTAATTGCTAGAAAGCAAGAAACTAAATATCTTCAATTATTTAATCAGAAGATTACAACAGGGAATATCCAAAACCTTTCACACTCAAATGATGTTGATTCTCAATGCAAGACACAACCGATAAAAAATCTCTCCCATAACCCATGATTAAGATTCAATTTAGAGAAGTAAACAAGAGATAAGAACACATAGGCCAATTCACATACATTGATCTTGGAGTTGCAACCACACCTACTCTTACTCGATGTGCTCTACCACACTCTTGTTACGCTCTCCTTCACTTAAGAGCTATCACAAAGACTACTCTCTCTCTCTTTTAAACATGAAACAATTCATATTTATTAGAAAACAAGATAAGAAAAAACCCTAAGAAACTTTCCTCAAGCTCCACATGAAGATCCTTTATTGTTTTCCATCATTTCCATCCTTCTTCTATTGTTTTCTAAATTGGAATGCCTAATTCTAAAAGTTTCTTGGCCATACGAGTCATCTCTAGCCTTGGAAAGATGTCTCCTAAAAAAATCCCACTTTTGACCAAGACATCTACTATTTTTGGGAGACACCTCCTCCTTGGCCAAGATGTCTCCTCCTAGGCAAGATACCTTGTTTGAGATGTCTACACTACTAACAAGATGTCTTCCCCGAGACGTCTTGTCTTAGACCAAGACTTCTTCCTTATTTCTAGGACATCTCTTAGCAAACCCAAGACGTCTTTTATGAAAACTTCACTCCTAGCCAATACATCTCCTTGACCTCCTAGATGTTTTCACAAAGCCAGGAACCTACAAAACACACACGTAGGAAAGAACAAGGGGATCAAAAGAGATGTCCTTACCCCACCGCCCATGCTCGTTATTTGTCAAACTCATTTTTGTTGGTAGAATTTGTTGATTCGATGATGGTTTCTAAGGTTCTTGATATTAGTGTTTTCAATCATTGTCATGCTTTATTAATTATTTAGAAGTGGGCTTCCTTTTTTAATCTAGCATTCCATGAATTTCAAAAGGTTCATTATTTTGTTGAATTATCAAATCTTCCATTAATTTTTGATAGAGTTAAAAGGTACATTTTCTCTCGTATTGGGCCAATTAAGCATTTTGAAATCCTCACTACTGTACTAACCGAAATCGTCGGCGTGAGGCTGGAAGGGAAAAACACATGCCAAAAGATTGCAAGAGAGACATAGCCGACCCTACCTTTGTGTGAGGGCAAGCTGGAAAAGGAAATGAAGGTAGAGTGCCTTGGATGGTCTGCACGCAAATCAACCAAGGACTTTCCCGAGCGTAAGCTATAGCTAGCGCTAGGATTATCGTAATGTATGAAATGTAAATAGTGACGCACGAAATGCAAACAGGGCGTATACAGAACTGTATTGTAAACAAAGCATAAACAGAGTAAATAATGTAAATGGAAAGCAATAATGAATTGTATTCTATTGCTTAACAAGAATGTGGATCGGCCAAAGCATTGTTGCGTATGTGGATGGCAAGTCAAGCGCTAAGCCCCGGAATGATGTGTTTACAGGTGCTTGGATGTTAGGAGTAACATGCGCCTGAGCATCCAAAGTTGCTAGTCGATGCTCCCTAAGCCGTCAACCTTTAAAATTGCCAACCCCGTTTATGTGAATGGACAAGGTATTTATAAGGTTTGGCTAGGCTCGGGTGCGGAATTCATGGATGAGATCAACGGCTAAGAGATGAGAGGGAAATATATCATGTGACAGGTGTTTGATGGACAACTGCGTGTGAATTGGATGTGCGTAGGCAGGCTACGTTCTTGACCGGATGCACTGTATCTTACAGCGTGTGTTGGCTTACACAAGCTAGCTTACACCCATGGAGGCAGATACAATTTGGAGCATAAGAGCTTGACAAGCTCAGAAATGGCAAAAATTTACAATGAAAATGATAGTGTACAATAAGAGAATTTGAATTGGGCTCACTTGATCCATGGATTGACTACTATAGGATGTCGACGTGAGTGATTTTGTGGCTGTTTGATGCATCTCTGTCCCACAAAAGCTTCCAACGTGAGTTTATTTTGTCTTGGCATGTTCTCAACGTGTGTTTGGCATGCTTTTGACCAGGCGTGATTTGTACTCATGCTGTACTCATGCTACCAACGTGATCTCAGCATGACCTCAGCATGACCTGATGAAATTCACACTAATTTTTTATCTTTGAAGCTTGTTATTTGAGTGCAACAATTGTTTGACTATGTTTGACCTTGAGAGTAAACTGCATGTTGAAAACTAAACTTAGGTGTGCCTTGATTTGTGCCACTTTTGGTAGCTCACGCTGGACTCACGCTGTCAGCGTGACCTCAGCGTGAGTGGCAAAATCTTGATGATTTTGGGCCTAAATTCTGGAGTTCAGGAGGTTGGGACTTGGAGTAGTCTTCAATGGACCTTGAGGATGACTTGCACCTTGGGAGTTAGACCATTTTAACTCAGTTTTAGGGCTCTTGAAGTCGCTCACGCTGGGTGTGACCTGCACTCACGCTGTCAGTGTGACTTGGAAAAATTTGTGCGATCTGGCCCGAAATCTAAACTCCTGAATGTTGAAACTTGAAGTGGAAAATAGTGACCCTATGAAGAGGATTTGCATCCTCAGATTGGATCATCTTTGACTTGATTTTGACGTCGTTAGAGTTGCTCACGCTGAAGGCAAGCCCAGCGTGAGTTCTATGCCTTAGCCAAATTTTTATCTCCCAAAAGCTCAAAGGCTTTGAGTTGTTCTCGTTTCAAAGTGTTAGGCCGAAATTAGTGGTGTTTCATTGGCCCCTCTTTGTTGACTTCTGGAGGAATCCACTCGAGAGGCGTTGACAAAGAAGTACAAAACACCATAACCAACCAAGTACCAAGCATTGTCCATTGGCCCCTGGCTGGATGTCATCACACCGTGTTCAAAAGTACATGAGATTGGGGAAATGTAGTTTCAAGATGCAAGGGGATTGATTGTAACCTGGGGGAGTCAGGAGTTGATCAAGGGTTATAATTGCTGCTGGAATTGTGGGAGAGGAATACTCTCACATGAACGAGCCATATTTTTGATCCTTGTCAGTAGCCAATGTTTAGCAGACTCAGAACCAAGACACACGAAGTGCATTCTTTGGAGAAATAGGACTCTTGTAGAGTGTTTACGAGAGCCTGTTATAAATAGCCAAAGACACGCGATGATGTGTAACATGATCATTTGAGACACAAGTGTAACTATTTTTCTAAGACAATTGCCTTCCTGCCTGGGCCTTGTATGAGAAGAGCCAATGGTCTTTGGTCTATGATGTCAACGGGATCATGAAGACCTTTTCCGTGCATTTTGCTCTTTGATCTTTTTATTCTTTTTTTCTTTTTGTTTGTTTTTTTGTTTTTTTTTGTTTTTCTTTGTTTTTCTTTTCTGTTTGTTTTTCTTTTCTTTTTTTTCTTTTGTTTTTTTGTTATTTTTGGAAGATCTTGCTTTCAGTGCTATACTCATGCTCATGCGTTTGCATTTGTATCATGTATTGTGTACTGCATTTTGCGTTGCAACTGCTTTGAGAATCACAGTGTGCAACAGTGTATCAAGAGCTTTAGGATGAATAGAATGTATCAAGGGGGTGTAATTGAATAGGATAAGGGGAACATGATGGGGAATAGGGAATGTATCAAGAGTTAGGAACGTACTTATGAACGGATTGATTAACCCAGTTGCATGCATTAGGAAGAATGTGATACCTTGTTTTCATGATGAAGTGCATCTGTGCAAGAACGCCTCAAGCATGTCATCCTGCAAACACAACTCCAAGGAGACAAGAAAACCACAAATGACTTAGTTAACTAAGTACTTTAAATTTGAAAACAACTAAGGAGATGGAGCCACTGTGCTCAATTTCAAAGTAGACAAAATCATGAATAGCATCAGCTTCATCAGGGTCCATGAGACAAATTATGTAGCAAGTCTTTGTGAAACACATACAGCCAATTGCAGCAACCTATCTTTTCAAGTATTACCTAGTCATCGATGATGTCGCTAGTTTATAGTCTTGCAGACTATTGCGGGTTAGTTTCATGTCATAACCCTTTGGATGGTGCCATTTTAGCATCGTAGTGGATGGTGCAGTGCTAGTTTATAGTCATAGCAGATTGTGAAGAGGCAAACTAGTTTATAATCTTAGTGGACTCTACATGCTAGTTTCATGTCATGGCAGACAAATGTGATAGTTTAGTGTCATACTGGACGGAGCTCTGTGGTGTCAGTTTACTGTCATGATGCCAGGACAATCTATGGTGCCAGTTTCAAGTCATAGCCCCAGGACCATTCTATGGTATCAGTTTTAGGTCGTGATGCCAGGACCGCTACGTACCTCAAGTTGATCAGACATAGTACCATTTTAGGTACAGGTGATTTGTAGGATTAGCGAACTCATTTCCATCCATGTCAGCAAGTTTGAATGCTTCGTTATTGTACACCTTGGTGACTAAGTAAGGCCCTTCCCAGTTAGCTGAGAATTTATCTAGATGTTCACAGATGGCCTTAAGGACTAGGTCTCCTTCCTTAATTGGGTGCTTATGTAGATCGTGTTTATGTCTTTGCCATTATTTGTTTTGGCACCACTCGATCTAATCAAGCGTTCACACTCGTTCCTCCTCCACCGAGTCAAGGTTAGCAATGCGTAGTTCATCACTTTGGCTTTCATCGAGGAGGTCTGAGAGAGCTATCCACAATGAGGGAACTTGTAACTCCAAAGGTAAAATAGCTTCAGATCCATATACAAGACTATATGGAGTTTTACCTGTAGGTGTTCGATGTGTCGTTCTGTATGCCCACAATGCATAGACTAAATTCGTGCCATCGCCTCTTGCTCTGATTTAGCATTTTTTCGAGCACCATGATGATAGTTTTGTTTATAGCCTCCGCTTGACCATTACTCTGTGGGTATTAAGGTGACGAGAATGCATGTTTAATGCCCAGGCTTTCACAGAAGCTTTTAGTATTTGCACTGTTGAATTGTGGCCCATTGTCGGTAACGATGGTCATCGGAATACCAAAACGGGTCACAATGTTTTCTATTATGAAAGTGCAAACAGGCTTAGAAGTGGTCTTCCTAAGGGAAATAGCTTCTACCCATTTTGTGAAGTATTTAGTTGCAGTGATAATGAAGCTATGCCCTGCAGAAGATGGTGGCGTTATCTGTCCAATGATGTCTAATCCCCATTTTTGGAATGGCCATGTGATTTGTGTTGTGTGCAATTTGTTAGGCAGCACATGTATTAGGTTACCATGCCTTTGGCAAATGTCACATGTCCTGACCTTGGAGAAGCAATCGTAGTCCATGTGTGGCCAGTAGTAGCCCAAGTGCCTAATCTTTGTTGCCATTACTTTGGGTGCTATGTGCCCTCCAGAAAGTCCTTCGTGGACTTATTCTACAATTGTTTGATCATCGATGCTACTAACACACATCAATAGAATGCCCTCATAGGATTTGCAACACAATGTGTCTCCTATTAATGCATACTGCCGAGAGCATTTTTGCACTATGTCTTTTTGAGCATTTGTCAAATGTTGTGGAGGTTCGCTTTGTAGAAGGTACTCTTTTATGTCATCGTACCATTCTATTGCATGTGTTGTGCTAATGGATGCTATGTGCATTTCATCAAGAGCATCAGTTATAGGTTTGGCACTGTTGGCGACCGTTTGGGACGCGACCGCCAACGAGTGTCCTCGAACAGGATTTAGGTGCCTGCTGGTCTCTGGCAACACTAAGGCCCAGATACCTCCAAATAACTCAGTGGTTAATGTGAGTATGTGTGTGTGCTGTTGCGGCGTGCGGTTGTATGAAATGTGACAATTTAGTTGTGTGTGAACTACAAATGACTTTACTTTAAAGAGATTCAGCCAACTTTATCCAGTACTGTGAGTTATT
>MNCI01000625.1:1812-30124 GCA_015680685.1 Gnetum montanum | reverse complement strand
TAACTTTAAAACAATGAAGGCATTGCTGGTTTTGCTAATTTTTGATTTTGTCTTGTAAGGGTATATCCGGATTTTGAACAACCGAAATTTGCAACTCGTAATTCTCACAAATCACATACTTTCTTCCTTGCCATAATACTAATTTCGAATTTTGTAGGGGACAAATTTGGTACCTTTATCTCAACACCCAACCTTCAACATTAAAGCTGAAATGCTCATGTGCCTTCACAACCATAGATTCTTTTTCCATTAAAATATTTCAACTGTTCCATGGAGTGGCCAAATGTGCCAACAGGCACAATTTGTTATAGAGCTGGGCAATGCATGGAACATTTCAGGTGTCATGTTTAGGGCTAGTGTAGCAAGTGCATCAGTGATGGTGTTTTTGCTTCTAGGGACATGCTGTATATCCATGCCTACTAATTGCTTTAGTAGATGCTTGGTAAAATCACAATATGATTGCAACAGGAGAACCTTGCATGCATAAACCTCTGTGACTTAATTAATGACTAGCTGTGAATCGTCTTGAACTACAAGACGTGCGATTCCCGAAGTCAATGCTGCTTGAAGACCTCTAACAAGACCTTCGTATTCCACCATGTTATTGGTATAAGGAAAGGTCAATCGATAGGTGAAAGGTTAGATTTCTCTGGAGGGGTATGTTAAAATGGCTGCAGCACTTCCTCCTTGGGAAGTTGAAGCTCCATCGAAATAAAGGATTACCTCATAGTTATCAAGTACGGTGTCTATACTATTAATATTATCGTTAGGGAATTCAAGGTTAATCATTGCCTGATCATGTGTTGGCAAGACAGTCAATTGTGTGACTATTGCTTCACCTTTTGTGGAGGACTGAACAACATAGTGTTGGTCAAACTCTGCGATCATTGCTTTCCATCTAGCTATCCTATTTGACTCATAGATGTTGTTATTGATGGCACGGAGCACATTATTCTTGCAAATGATGTAGAATTGATTACGGAAGAGATAATGCCGTCATTTCTTCAAGGAGAAAATGAGGGCAAGGCATGATTGCTCCACATCATTGTATCATTCTTCATAGGTGATTAGAGCATGGCTTAGGTAATAGACAGGGATTTCGATTCCATCTTTACATTTTTGGCAAAGCATTGATGCAATGGAAGAATCAAAAGTTGCAAGGTAGATGTAGAAGGGTTTATCACTTTGTGGGGGATAAACAGTTGGTAGTTGAGCCAGCTCTTGCTTCATGTTCTCAAATGCTTCTTGGCACTATTGAGTCTATTGGAAATACACATTCTTTCGTAATAGGTGTTGCATGGGTCTCAACTTATCCGTCAGCTTTTCGATAAAGCATCTAATGAATTGTAGCCTACCTTGTAGACCACGTAATTCAGTAAGGTTTTTTGGTGGTTGCATGTTAATTATTACCTTAACCTTATCAGGGTCTACTCGTATCCCTGCTTTAGAGACTACGAAGCCAAGCATTTTGCTCATTTTGACACCAAAGACACACTTCTTTGGGTTGAGTCTGACGTCATATTTGAGACAACGTTTAAGCACTAAGTCTAGATATTTTGCATGTTGTTTAGTTATTTTTGATTTAACCACGATGTCATCAACGTAATCATTGAGCAAACTGAGCATGTAATCACTAAATATATATGTCATTTCCCATTGATATGTAGCGCTTGCATTTTTAAGACCAAACGACATCATCGTATAGCAGAACGTACCCCAAGGTGTCATAAAGATTATCCTGAGTTTATGTTTTGGGTTGATTCTTATTTGATTGTATCTTGAAAATCCATCCATAAAGGATAATAGTGCATGCCCAGCAGTTGTGTCAATAAGTTGATCGATACTAGGTAGTGGAAAGTCATCCTTTATAGTGGCTGTGTTAAGATCATGAAAGTCAATGCATATGCGTATACTACCATTCTTCTTAGGGACTACAACAATGTTTGATACCTAGTTGGAATAGTCAATGGCTCGGATGAAACCGGCTTGGTAGAGCTTTGTGATTTCAGCACGGATTGCTAACGCCAGCTCAGGTCTAACCTTTCGTGCCTTTTGCTTCACCGGTTTGACTTTTGCATTAAGAATAATATTATGTTGGATGATTCGACAGTCAAATCCTGGCATGTCGGTATATGACCATGCAAATGTTTTTATATTATCTTTGGGTACTCAAGTGATGTCACTGACAATTTTTGAATCTAGTAGGGCACTTAATTTCAATGTTTTAGTTTCATCATTGGATGTAATAATGGGGACTTCAATAAGAGGATCTTCGGTGATATTATCAGCCTCTAGATCTAAAGTCTTAGCCACATTTTTAGACCAGTTCGACGTTTCCTGAGTGGAGGCTATTAAATTAGTATAAATGTATGGGTCTAGATCCAAGGACTCTAGATTGATTGCCCTTTGTACTTCTTCATGTGGTCCACTGAGAGACAATGTTGAAAGGACATTCTTGGTGGCCATGTGCTTGCTCCTGCCAATTTAAACCAGGAGCAAAGTGAGTGACATTTACTTGATGAAGGTGTTATTAAATGTAAATGAGCATTGGGTAATTAATCTATGTACTAATGAAATTGCAGAACGTAGTGGTAGTTTAGTGTCATACTTGGATCATATGGCAGTTTTAGGGCATACCGAGCCATCCATGAGCACACTTGGTTTGTGTTAAAACATGAAGATGCCAATTGTTTGTTGAAATGTTTATTCATTGCTGGTGTTTATGTCTATGCTATTTATTGTTTCCTTATTTGGACAAATGATTAAATATGTTTCTACATTTTTACGTTTATGTCGAATCTATGAGCGTTTATGATTCTATACTTGCATGTTCATTTTATGTTGCTTGAAATAAATTACTGTGCAAAAGATTTCGATGTACCCCAGTGAGCGTTAAATACACCAAATAAATACTGATGTCCTTGTCTCATTGGGTGGCACTATATATTAAATATTATTTATGTGTTTGGTTTATGTAGTTGCATATTATTTTGAGCACTTGGACTTTTTTTTGCTTACCTAAGGTTTTGGCTGTATGCAGGGGGCCTAAACCTTCCCTCCTCGTGGTTGAGCTCATTGGTGTACTTGCTTGGTTTGGCCCCTTTGGACTGAATGTACCTCCTTATGATATGCGTATTGGGCCTCATGTGATATGGTTTTGTCCTAATGTTGGTGCATTTTTGTCATTTATTTTACAAAGTTTCAGCATAGTTATATGGTCTCATTTAAGTGAGTAGTTGGCCCGTGATATCGTTGAAACAATGTTGCCTAGATCTACACAAGACATGCTTGCTTTCATTACTAAAATAGATGAGGGACTTTTTACAGTTGAGGGGGTCCTCCTGAGGGTCCTAGGTCCACTCGTCCCTTGACTTGTGTATGGGAACTACCTACTTGTAGCCATTATAGCAGTAGCAACACACTTTTTCTGGCTTTCCGTGTTTACACGCTTTTCTAGAACCCACCTAGGATAGTGTATAGAGTGGATAGGTATGCTCTTTTGTGCCTTGCTTAATTTTTGATTCTTTTAAAATTATGTTGTTGTCTATGCATAAATATTCTTCTTCTATGCAGGCCTCGTTTCAATGAGAATGGAATGCGTGATGACGACGGTGAGCTTGCCTTAGCATGCACAACATTGGAGGCATTCATGGTGGGTCCCACTCTTCATGCTACGGTACTAGACTAGACAAGGTTGCTATTGTTGACTACCATAGGCAATTTTCAAGGGCTTTTGAACACTGTCAAGTTTGTGGTTGGTTGCATGAAGATTGGTTCCCCAATGGGCCAATTCTTCCTCAGAGATTTGATCCTACGCCTAACTTGCCTACGTCATTTACTGATGGTAAATGATCACATTCGAAACTCCATTTTCTCTTTGTTGCATCATCATGTACTATGTTTTTTAACCTTTCACTCTATGTTTTTCCTATAGCGGCTGTCTCCTTTGATGGAGTTACTATCATATTAGGGCGTACTGAGGCCACTCTTTTTATGAAGTATGGAGAGACTGAATAGTTACAACAATGGTTACAGATGAAGGCCTTTAAGTTAATCATTAGCCATCTTACCTGTGCAAGTTTGATGGACTTGTTCACTGCTCTGACTCCTAATGTTCCAGCGACTGAAATGGTTACCATTGTTGATTCTTTTAGTGCCAATGCTTCTCATTTCACTACATGGGTTCAAGAAGTCAAGGTGTCTTTCCACTTGAATGTTGAGTTCCTTTCTGATCTTTTTGGCATGCCTATGGATGGTGCCAGAGTGGCAGTAGAGAAAGTGACTAAAGAAAGCCAAATCATAAAGGAACTTGAAGATTGGTTAGGCATGTCTTGGGGTCCCAAAGGTTTTGCCATGCAAGATGATACTCGATCAATGGAGGTGAACTTCTTATACCCTCTCCTTCGGGCATGGGCATTCCCTAAATCTCTTTCTCAAGGAAGAAACATTGGGATCGAGTCCGCACGTATCATACATGCAGTCCTAGAGACAGGCATGCGTTATAACTGGGCACAGTTTCTTGGGTCTGGCTTTCATGGAGAGATTGTTAGATTACGTTTGAACATTAATGCCAAGTCCCATTTCACATTTGGCTTCTTCACAGGTTACCTACGTAGGTTTGCTGAGTTCCTAGTAGTTTATGGTGATAACCGTTATATTTTGAGGGATCGTTCATAGCTATCTTGCCCCTGGATTTGCCATTTGTTTAACATAACCCAATCTCAGGGCCCACTTGAAGGCATTGAAGAGTCAGTGTCCGTTACTACTAGGGGTGTAGCTAGTCGTTCTCATCATTCCCATGATAGCTTGGGATTGGAACCACCTAGATTGCACACATCTTCCAGAAGAGTTGAACGTTTGATTTGTGAGACTGTTGGGAGATCTAAGGCGAAGGTGAAGAGAGTTGAACACCCAAGGGAACCTACTCCTGAGGTGAGATCACCAAGAGCAAAGAGGATTGCTTTGTATTGCCAGTGGAGGGTAAGTATTTTATTTTGTTGTTATATATTTTATTTTTGCATTTTAATTTATATGTTTATTAAATGTATGTATATACTATGTCCTACTAACACTAGAATACTCCTGAGAGGGAGAGAGAAGCCTTAGCTTCGATGGTTGAACTTGAAGTGGTCATCACAGGGCCCGAGGAAGAAGAAAGAGAGAGGGAAGAAGCGATCGAGGAACTTCTTGTCTCATAGGAGGAAGATGTAACAAGCATCATGGGGACGAAGCTCACTAAGGCTTTGGATGCACTTAGGCATTCAAGTGATGAGAGGGGTGTATTCGATGGGTCCTTGCACCTTGGTGATCCCCCCAAGCTGATTGGCAAAGGGCTTTTTGGTATGTTCCTTTTAGCTTGATCCACATTTTGTACCCTTTAACTCTTATGTGTTGTTTTTGATCATCTTGATTATTCCTAAAACCAGAGGTAGATGCTGAGGTTTCCAAGGTGCATACATCCTGGGCAGAGGTGTCAGGGTCACAGGCCCCAATTAAGGTGACTTCCCATGCTTGTCCAATAGCTACTGACCATTTAAGGCCATGGCCTGAAATGCCCAATAAAATGGACTTTGTCATGGGCATCGTTAACAATGTAGTCACTTGTCTACAACAAGCTCATCCAGAACTAGTTATGTGTATGTTACATATTATGCTAAATATTTGGGTTTATTATGCTTCTTTGTGTTCATTGTTAGTTATAGCTGATTCATGTGTGTGGCACTTATACTTGTAGGTGCCAAGCTTCAATGGGATCCTTCTAACGCTGCTCATATTGATGCTCTCCCTGAATTTCCGAGGAATGTTGAACAAGTCCCTAAGAAGATTTATGATGCAGTTTCTGGTTGTGTCGTACAAAATGCTAAGTCCCTTTGGACTTGTAGGCATTCAATTGAATACTTATGAGATGAGGTGCACTCATTGAAGGAAACATTGATGAAGGAGAGAGAAGAGAAGAGGGATCTTCAATCTCGTTATGATTTTGTTACTACTAGGCTATCTGGTGATAGTACTTGGTGCACGTCTTAGGTCACCTATGTGCATTATTGGATAGTTTTGAACAACAAAGTTCAGGCGACATGGGATTTAGCTAAACAAAGGGCACAAATGGATTTATTAAATAGGTAATGCCATAATTGGAAATCTTTCGCTGATAAGGTACACAAGTGGGGTCAAGATCAAAAGGATGACAAGCACCAATACAAGAAATGGTTAAAGGAGGAAGTAGTTGAACATCATTGGAAGGAAATGTTTATTGATGAACTAGGCTTACATACTACTTACGATAGGTTTGCCGAGTGCACTGAAGTGGAGGGATCTCCCGAAAGAACCATTACCACTGCTTCCATTGAGACTTCGATAGGCATGTTCTCTCTTGAGTGCCCTACTTGGACCTTGATGGACAAGGGTAAAACCTTGGTTGGTATTGACCTTGGTCTAGAGGAGGATTGGACAAATGTACCCGAGGAGGAGATTTTGCGGCGCTTGGAGGCTAGTCTAAGGCCCTCTTTGCCTATGAGTGTTTTATTATGGCGCTTTACTTTTGTATGGTTTTATTGTTTTTAGTGTTAGTGTTACCTTTTTCTTCCAGGTTTTGTATTTATAAGTTGTTTTGTTATGCTTATTTGTTTGTTTGTTTTTCGTTCTATTATAGGAACCTAGTAATGATGAGGCTATTCCCAGTGGGGTAGGAGTGGATGATGAGGAAGATTTTGGGGGCCAGCCCCCTCCTAGTATTGATGTATGAGTTAACTATTAGCCTAGCCTTAGCTACCAAATGTTTTATATTTTTGATGTTTAATGGAAATGATAGATGTAATGATATGGATTTAATCGTGGCATAATGTGTTGGCATTCTATTGCCATGTTGAGATTCAATATTATATATATATATATTTGTTTTATTTTTTGTTGTTTTTTATTTTTTTTTATTTTCTTAGGTATATTGTGAACATATGCGTGTAGCTGAATGTAAAATGAGATTCCAAAACGTAAGGCAAATATTTGTAAAAAGAAACATAGCGATAATGCATGAATTAAAATTGCAACTTGTAACATGTAAATGAAAATTTGACATAACGTAACGAAAGTTTGTAAACTTGCAACTTACTAAGCTCTAGTTTAAGGCCATTTCAGGCTATGCACATCAGTTTAAAGTCATGGTGGACTTGTATCTGTGTTGAAAGAAAAGAAAGAGGGATTACTAGTTTTAGGCCATAGTGGGTTGAAAGCGATAATAGTTTTAGGAAATTTAAGAGGAATCGGCCATCCCTAACCGTGGCTAGTTTAATGTCATTGCAGACATGTGCTGGCAGTTTAACGTCGTACCAGACGGTTGGTAGTTTAACATCATTCGAGATGCTTGGTAGCTTGCTCTAGTTATTGAGTTGTCTTTTTATTCTTCGTAGTTTGACATGAGGGGTAGGACATGTAGGTATGATCTTATAGTCCCCTTCCCCTTCATTGGAGATGTTAAAAGGTAGCTCTGACTAAGAGATGTCAGCGGGAATGGCTCCTATGTCTGTGTCATCTAGTGGTTCCTCAGTTTTAGTAGGATCATGAGTTAATGGTTGGTTCATGTCTTGAAATGTGCTCATGGTTTCTTGTTTAGGCTCAGAGAACTAAACCTATGACCCTTGATCCATTCCCGAGTGTGAGGGAGTGAGTGATGTTGTCGTGTCCCCATGTATCATGATTTCATTGCCCTCATAAGGTAGGTGGATTTCTTGATGGATTGGTGAGGATACGACTCTAAGCTAAGCTAACCAAGGTCATCTAGAATCAAATTGAACCCCAGCATTTCATCAACCACTATGAATTCACCTAATGTGGGGAACTGATCCCCTATTACAAAATCCAAGGTAAGCATGCCTTTTACCACGACACGAGAACCACTGAAGGATTTGAAAAAGGAAGTTATTGTGGGCTGTATTTACTCTATAAGACCTAGTTTTTCGATGATAGGAAAGGGTATTACGTTTGTTGCTGCACTATCATCGACATGCACCCTACGTATCTTGAAGTGGTTAACTTGTATTGTTATGAACATAGGGGCTGTA
Organism: Gnetum montanum; assembly: GCA_015680685.1. NCBI lineage: Eukaryota > Viridiplantae > Streptophyta > Gnetopsida > Gnetales > Gnetaceae > Gnetum > Gnetum montanum. The sequence goes on along the minus strand of MNCI01000625.1, from coordinate 22,067 downwards.
GTAACCTCTCCATTTTTCTCATCTCGCTTAATATCATTGGCACGAAATTCTAGGGATGTGGGCCTCGATTCTTGATGTTGTTGGGATAGTACTGCATAGATGGATGGCTCATCTATAGGAAGGTCCTCACTAATAGGAATCAAAGTCAACATACGCACGAGAGCCTCCCTATGTACCAGTGAGGTCATTACTAGATCGTACAGGCTTAAGGAGGTGTTCTTTTGTTTCAAGGCCTATGTGACTTGGGTTAATGCACTCGCTAGATCCTTACCACTTGGGATGCTCTTGTCTATGGAGACTTAGTCCATTTGACCTAGCATGCATATCTCTTGTGGAGGGATTCTAGTGTTAGTAACTGGGGATGTTGAGTTTGGGACATTGGGAGTGTCGATATTCTTGTCTTGATGACTTGTGCTAGGCTCACTGGTGGGCGGAACCATAGGAACAACATTTAGTGGTATGGGCTTCAGTGGTCCTAATTTGTGCTCATGATGTTCTCTTTCTAGGCACTCTCTTGTCAACCTGTCAGCAAGGCATTCTCGCAGGGGTCGTGGGGGAACGGTAGGGGGTTGCATGTCACTTGGATCACAAAGGGAGTGGGTCAGTTTTCTGATGGTGTGGTTGCTGTTGCAACAGAAGGAGGCATGCAAATGACAAATGGTTTTTGTGGTGCAAGGAATGTGTGTATGAAAAAAGGGGTTTGGGGAGGTGTTGAGGTAGATGTGGTTTCAAAAGGCTTGTGAATTTCTAAAGGTTTTCGAGGAGTGTCTTGTGCATTCTCCACATGGATAGTGTTAATCACATATGGTGTGTCATTAGTATTAAGAGGATCCTTGTAGACCCCCATGGGTTGGTTTTGGGGCTTTACTGGGTTTGCCTTGTCAAATACTACTTCACCCCTATCAATCATGCATTGTATATCTTGTTTTAAGGTGAAGTAGTAGTCAGTTTCGTGCCCACACCGTTGGTGATATTCTCAAAACCTATCTAAGCTAAAGCCTCTTTAAATGGGGGGCTCATAAGCTATTGCTAAAGTTGGGTTTTTAGCCAAATCACATAATCTATCATGTTTTTGGGACGTCGCGGGCAGGGGACATTTGTTTGTGTTGGATTAACCTAAGGTTTAGAAGTTGATCTAATAATTGTGAAGGCTTCATAGGTAAGGGTGTGTATTGGGTAGGATCCTTTTGCTCAAATGTACGAGTGTGACCCATGTTTGTGGTTTTAGTCAAGGAAGATTCAGGTGTAGGTGTAGATGTCGTTCTTTCATGGCTAGTTGGAGTAACAGGTTGTTTTTTCTTCTGCCTTGAATTGTTCGGTTGGGATGTCCCCGCCACCACTACTACCATTTTTTTGGATTTATCCTTATCTTTTCTCATATGTTGGCTCCTAAAGGCTAAGTAAGCTAGATTGTTACTTGATTGCATTGCCTCTTCTATGTTCTTAATTTTTTGTGAATGCTTGACTCAAAGTACGAGTACTCAAATAATAAAGTTTTGATTTAATGAAGTCATTCCCAGCAGCCTTACGAATGGTAAGCAAGTATGTCTTGGGGATGGGCTCATGAAGTTCATTTAGGGCTGCACTCCACCTTTGGATAAATTTTTGCACTGGCTCTAACAACACTTGTTTAATTTGAATCAAACCATCTAGTGTGGCTTCAGGCTTCTAGAGAGGATATGGAGTTCTGGGGTAAAGCCCGGTACCAGTCTAAGGCTTTTCCTGTCAAGGAAATAGCAAATACACATAGAATTGCATGAGGCCAGGCCTGAAGCAATAAACATTCTAGCTGTACTATTACCAGATGGGCGTTTGGATCTCCCTATCCATTGTACTTGGTTAGTTGCAGTAATGAGATTCCCTTTGGTAATGTTAATAGTGGAACTGAAGGGTTGATTAGGTCATCTTGGTAAAATTCCAACACCTTGACTTCCTTAGTGTTTGCATTTTTATGGTACTTTAACTCCTTAGTTAATGAGTGCATCATTTTATTTATGTCTGCCCACTCTTGGATGGTAGGCAGACCGGTTGGTTAAGTAGATTGGATTTGGTAGTCATTTGACTGTTGTATTTTTTGTGGAAAGGGAAACTGTTGGATTGTTGGTTATTGTGGTAGAGAAACATTTAGAGATGGGATTACAAGGTGTGGTACATTGTTGTGAGGAGTTTGGTATTGCTGAATAGCTGGTGAAACCCACTGCCCAACCACAGTTTGTGAGGTGACACCCTAAACGTGTTGGAATGAAGTAATCAAAGGTGCTCCATGGGTTTGTACTTGTGGTATGTAGTGGGTGGACGTGGAAGCTAGTATAATTGATGGCATCCCAATTACTTGGGGTTGGAAGATTGATCTTGAATTAGTTCGAGGAGGGGGTTGTTGGGACTGCACTTGTGGGGGTATGATGGAGATGGATGTATCAGATTGAATGTTGGGCATGGGGAAGGTTGGAATGGCAGTGGGTACTTCCTATAGAGAAACCAGTGCTCGAGTGTTTGCAAATAAAGGAGGAAGTATGGTTTCTTCCAGGAAAGGTTGGAATGATGGGTTTGTATGGGCATGAGGACTGACAGTGTGGTATGAATCCTCATGCTCAGATTGGGCTGTAAAGTCACCTTCCTCATATCCGCTCTAAGGCTCTATTGGAGGTGGCTGTAATGTTTGATTCCTTGCCATGAGAAGCTGAGATTTGAGATGATGATGGGGCTCAGAAAGGGGGATTACATCATATACTGAGGGAGTGAACTCATGACCTCCCTTGTAAATGAGCTCATAGTTTTACTTTTTTTCTCTTTCTATGCAATCGATAGACAATTTGGCTTGGATCTTCACACAAATGAAGTTATATTGTTCAGGTGTGAGGATTGCATAGGTAGGGTCCTTGCCATGTAGTCTAAGTGACTGGTGAGTTGAACCTTGAGGGTTTATCACTTCAATGGGAGTTATGGGTTATGTCGCAGTCATAGGGTTTAAGGTCCCAGCCCCAAAGTTAGAGATCTGCAGTGCTGTTGTGTTGATCTGGGAAGATTCCATAGTATCGTAAGTAAGCTAGCTTGACAAGTTGAGTGTGAGTAACTGGGCTTAGCGTGAGTAAGTTGGCTTGACAAGCTGAGCGTGAGTAACTGGGCTTAACGTGAGTAAGCTATCTTGACAAGTTGAGCGTGAGTAACTGGGCTTAGCGTGAGTAAGCTAGCTTGACAAGCTAGGCGTGAGTAACTGGGCTTAGTGTGAGTAAGCTAGCTTGACAAGTTGGATGTGAGTAAGCTGGGTGTGAGTAAGCTAGCTTGATAAGCTAAGCGTGAGTAATTGGGGTTAGTGTGAGTAAGCTAGCTTGACATGTTGGGCGTGAGTAAGCTGGCTTGATAAGTTGGGCTTTAGTTTTAGCACTTGGTCTATGTAGCATTTAATAGGTAGTGTGATCAACATTTTGACGGGATGGTAAACAAGTCGGCCCTCCTTCTAGCACCAATTTACTGTACTAACCAAAATTGTTAGTGTGAGGCTAGAAGGGAAAAACACACGCTAAAAGATTGCCAGAGAGACACAACCGACCCTACCTTCGTGTGAGGGCAAGCTGGAAAAAGGAAATGAAGGAAGAGTGCCTTGGATGGTCTACACACAAATCAACCAAGGACTTCCTCAAGTGTAAGCTATGGCTAACATTGGGGTTATCGTAACGTATGAAATGTAAACAGTGATGCACGAAATGCAAACAGAGCGTATACAGAACTGTATTGTAAACAAAGCATAAACAGAGTAAAAAATGTAAATGGAAAGCAATAATGAACTGTATTCTATTGCTTAACAAGAATGTGCACTGGTCAATGCATAGTTGCGTATGTGAATGGCAAGTCAAGCGCTAAGCCCCGGAATGATGTGTTTACAGGTGTTTGGATGCTAGGAGTAACATGCGCCTGAGCGTCCAAAGTTGCTAGTTGATGCTCCCTAAGCCATCAACCTTTAAAATTACCAATCCCATTTATGTGAATGGACAGGGTATTTATAAGGTTTGGCTAGGCTCAGGTGTAGAATTCATGGATGAGATCAATGGCTGAGAGATGAGAGGGAAATGGATCATGTGATAGGTGTTTGATGGACAGCTGCATGTGAATTGGACATGTGTAGGCAGGCTATGTTCTTGATCAGATGCACTGTATCTTATAGCATGTCTTGGCTTACATAAGCTAGCTTATGCCCATGGAGGCAGATACAATTTGGAGCGTAAGAGCTTGACAAGCTCAGAAATGGCAAAAATTTACAATGAAAATGATAATGTACAATAAGAGAATTTGACTCTGGCTCGTTTGATCCATGGATTGACTACGACAGGATGTCGACATGAGTGATTTTGTGGTTGTTTAATGCATCTCTGTCCCACAAAAGCTTCCAGCGTGAGTTTATTTTATCTTGGTGTGTTCTTAGCATGTGTTTGGCGTGCTTTTGACCAGGCGTGATTAGTACTCATGCTGCTAATGTGATCTCAGTGTGACCTCAGCGTGACCTGATGAAAATGATACATTTCACACTAATTTTTGATCTTTGAAGCCTGTTCTTTGAGTGCAACAATTGTTTGACTATGTTTGACCCTGAGAGTGAACTACATGTTGGAAAACTGAACTTAGGTGTGCCTTGATTTGAGCCACTTTTGGTAGCTCACGCTGGACTCACACTGTCAGGGTGACCTCAGCGTGAGTGGCAAAATCTTGATGATTTTGGGCCTGAAGTTTGGAGTTTAGGAGGCTAGGACTTGGTGTAGTCTTCAATGGACCTTGAGGATGACTTACACCTTGGGAGTCAGACCATTTTGACTAGATTTTAGGGATCTTAGAGTTGCTCATGCTAGGTGTGACCTGCACTCACACTATACTCACACTATCAACATGACTTGGGAAAATTTGTGCGATCTGGCCCAAAATCTGAACTCTCGAATGCTGAAACTTGAAGTGGACAATAGTGACCTTATGAAGAGGATTTACATCCTCAGATTGGACCATCTTTGACTTGATTTTGACGTCACCAGAGTTGCTCACGTTGAAGGCAATCTTGGCTTGACAAGCCCAATGTGAGTTCTATGCCTTAGCCAAATTTTTGTCTCCCAAGAGCTCAAAGGCTCTGAGTTGTTCTCATTTCAAAGTGTTAGGCCAAAATTAGTGGTGTTTCAACTACACCTAGTGGTTTTTGCAAAATTCGATATATGATTGAAGGGGATCTTGACTCACTTAAGTGAAAAATTATTTTGCATGTTGGTAGAATTGATTATATGTAGAAGGTTGTTTATTAAAATCTTTCAAAGTCATGTTACTATTGTCATCAAGAGGATCACATGTTTGATTCATTTTCTTTTATGCTACCAAAAAAAGGCAGTATAAGCATGTTAGCAACAAGCTACTATAAATGCTATTAAGGTTTCTTTTGCAAATGTTATAGATCCTACTAAGGCTTTTTCTATAGATGTTACAAATCCCAGGATGATTTCTTCTACTAACATTTCAATAGTTAGCCCATTCCTTTCTTTTACTATTATTCAACATAATGTATCTTTAAGGAGGTTCTAATGAAATTAGTTTCAAAAAATTCTTCAATGACTAAGGAGAAACACATATATGTTCTTAAGTTTCACAAAATATTATTGTTAATTTAGAGGATTTTCAATTGGTTCTTCATAATAAAAAACATCAAGGAAGTTTTTCTTCCTAATAAAAAATGCTAACATTCCTAGTGAAAAATCTCAAAAACGTTGTAGTGAAAAACACTGTGGTTTTGGGCCATAAAAAGTATCATAAATGTTGTGTAAATGCCCAGGAAACTTGCCTAAACCATGTAACATAGAACTAGCAAATTGGTGACCTATTTAAACAAGAGTTAAAGCCATTTTAAAGGACTTTTGGATCATTTGGGACTTCTTCAAAGAAGATACTTTTGGAGTGGAGCAAAGATCTGAAAGTTCATAGCCTTTCACCCAGTGCATATTATTAGAAGCACCAAGAACTTATTCCAGTTGATATTCAAGAGCAAATCAATCAAGCTGGACATCTGCAAAGCTATAGAATATACCTTGCCTACTTACACCAGATCTCAAATGACAGATTTGAAGAGATCTCTGAATCATTATATTATCAAACTTTTGTAAGCTAATCCATCTATAATTTCTAAAGTTGTTTCATAGTATTTTACAATATTTAATACAAAGTTTGCAGTTTTGTTTTGGCCACATCATTTCTTGTTTCTCTTGGTTTGTCCTTGGATCTAGCATTAAATTAATGAAAGTTGTCACTTATTTTTGTTTGTTCATTCAGTAACAGACTTGTAAGTCCTTAGGTGATTAACAAGATTACCTAAGACACCTTAGATCCTTTTCAAGGCTTGTGGATTTTGAGGTAAAATTGTTTTGCGTAGATCTATTCAATTTCCAACTCAATGTTTTTATCATTATAGTTTTCTAGCATTAAAAGAAGGGCCTCTACATGCTTTCTTCAGCCAAATCTAAATATAACCATTATTAGCATGTTTTAATCATTTCAGAGTAGTGTATTTAATGAATAAGAGTTGTTTTTGGGGTGATCTGTAATACCAGTGTTTTGAGTTTGTGTCTTTTGTTTATGGTTTTTTCTATACTAGTGGTTTTAGCTGAGTCATAAATGTCCCCTATGCAGTCAAACCTTGCAAAAATGTTGTCTCAAATATCCAAAATCCTCAAAATCTTCTTCATTTTCCCTTTTTTTCCTAGTATTGTCTCAAATACACTAGGATAAATACACTATGGTCATTTCCCCCTTTTTTCCCAGTGTTGCGTCAAATACGCTAGGATAAATATGATGTATCTAGATTGACTTTTTTTCCTAATGTTACCTCAAAAAATCTTGGGTTAGAAAATGTTGTAGCTAGTTAAATCTTCTTACAATTATAAAAACTATTATTACATTTACACTTCACTATATTTTTCTTGTTTCCATATTTATAGTTTTACCAAGTTTTTCTTATTTAAGCTACAGTTACATTAAAGCCACATTTCATACAAATTGTTGCAGTGTTTGTGCTACATATGGCCTTGGTTTATGTTGTGCAAGCCCTTGCTACATCTACTCAATCCCTTAGCTCTACACTATTTTATGCCTTTTGTGTCAACAGTATTGCCGTATAACATGGTTGCCATGACCTTGAACTAGAAATTTGCTTGCATCTATGATCCTAAAGAGCCAGTTATAGCTGAGTGTATCCAATCCTTTAGGTAGCTAGGATTCACAACCCACGTGAACATTAACAAAGAACATTATAATTTTATTTGTGCAAAATTCCAAGAGGATTTGCACATGCCACACTTGGAGTTAGACTCCAAGCATCAATTTGAAATTATTTATAGTAATGGGAAAGAGTACATTCTTTTCTTGTATGATCATATCAAACTATCAGAGTTTTATGAGCACATGTTAGCATAACTAGTGGATGTTGATGATGAGATTGAAGTGAGTGAGGAAGTTAGTTTAGGGTAAGACAAAGATGAACAGGATGAATTTGGAGCTTATTTTGAGATAGAAACTCACCTAGGGTATCATTCATAGGAATCTGTCCCTAAACTAATCATGTTCAACTCTGTGCCCCTCATCTCAATAATAAACCGAGCATCTACTATGACCTTTATGAGTTAAACTTCTCAACCCACTTTCATGTTTGCATCCACATTTATCTCAACACCCTTCGTTACAATGCTTTAGCCTTTGCTAGTGATTCCCTCCATACACCAACCCTTTACAGTTTTAGTTGGTCCATCTTTTGGCATGTAAAATCCATGTGTCTCATGTAACCCATTTGTGACCAACACTCCTTATGTTTTCCATGTCCCAGTACAAACCTCATTCTTTATGTTTAATCCTCTTGCAATGGAAATCACTCAACCTTTCTAGTTAATACCATTACCTATTTCACATCCACAAAATACAACCATAAGTGCAATCCTCAAGAGCTCCATAAGGCCTGGATCAAGTCTTTCAACTAATCTAGGGCCTTACTACGAAGCTACAAAAACTCAAATTCTATACAATCTAAATGGTAAAAGTCATGGACTTCTACCAAGATGACCCCATTATTCTTGTTGTTTTTCAAATAACATTACCCATGGGCATGCTTGTTCTAAATTTCACCAAATACAATGGTGAAGGAGACCCTAACATGCATCTTGTTACGTTCTATTCTAAGTGCTTCCTATTACATGCATGACCTCACACAATACCACATATTTTCTCTATGTGCTTATTAGGCACAACTTTAGATTAGAATAGGACATTGCCAAGGAGTTCAATCTCTTCACTTGATGACCTGATCACCTAATTTATTAACAGATTTAAATACAACTTAAAACCAAACACAACATTGGACCAACTCACGAAGGTGAGGCAGGGGTCACTAGAACCAGTTAGAAGGTTTATTCAAAGATGGAATGCAATACTTAATAAGATTTTAAAGTCCATCTCTGAAACCCACTTGTTAGCCATTTTCAAAGGGGTGATCAATGACTGCATTAAGTTAAAGCTTTACTACTTAGAATCTTGATCATTGAGCCAATCATTTTCATAATTTTAAAACATCGAGGAGACAATCAAAGCCAGTAACAATTTGGCCTATGTGGTCTACAAAAATAAAGCCATCACAAGACAACTGTGGCCACAGTGGAAAAAGACTCAAAATAGACAAAAGGACGAAAGTCTCTACCATACAACACATCTTTTGATCCATCGCAACCATCTACATCATATACTTTTGACCAACCAAGATCAAACTTTAAGTACAAAGATAGGTCTAAGTACATTAAATTGCCCATAAAATTGTTTAAGCTTCTAGAATAGTTACTTAAAAATAATCGTATTCAACATAAGTAACTATCTAAGAATGCTCATAAGAGACATGATAATCTTTGTGAGATAGCTAAATACCCAACAATAGTAACCAAAGATGATCCACAACTACCAAAGTACTTCAAGCATGATCGATTTTTTTATTATCATCAACTAGCTGGTCATGACATTGAGTATTGCTTAGCCTTGAAAGATGATCTTTAGAAGAGGATCGACTATGAAGAGCTAGTATTAAAAAAATCCAACCCTCCCAATACTAACAATGAATCCTATACTATAGCCTCATTCACAACATCTAATCGGTTTAGTCCTCCCAAAGAACTGTTTGTCATCAAGGTACCACAAGCTATTACTTGGCCCTATAGCCTAAAGCCTAGAACATCCTTCATACCATCACCTACAATCCATAAAGAGTCTTTTGTCATATGTGTTTCACCATTAGTGACAACAACATCACAATCCAAACAAGGCATTATCAATCTCCCTAAAGCTAGGGAACCATTTGTTAGTTGAGTTCCTCTAGTGTTCATAAGCAAACGTACAATAACCCATGATCAATGCTTACCTATCATGGCTAATACCTCAACACTATCATCACCACCCAATAAAAAGTCACTACAATGATGGTTGAAACAACCTATCCCTAAATCGATAATTAAGCCCATTGAAGATAGTCAACAACAAAAGGATTAGAAGTAAGTTAACACAACAAAGCTAACATTGATAGTAGCCATACCTATGAACACCACTGTTGAACATGCATTAACCAATTGGCCAAGAAATAATCACAAATTTGATATTAGCAAGGGGACCAAGTAGCACATATTAAAACATGAGCTAAGGATCTTAGGCAAAATGGAGGAGGTTAAAACTACAAAATTTAAAACATCGTATGCTAATGAAAAATACTTCCTCACAATAGTGGAATAAGTCAAACATTCCGTGAAGCAAAAGAACACATCATTGAACTTGTATGACCAAGTCATAACCCTTTCCACTCATAGAGAAGCACTAGTTAAGCTATTTATCTCTATTGTCATGAGTGAAGATATGCTTGCTAACGAGAAATCCATTTACTTGGGTATTGTGCCATCTCCACTTAGGAAAAGCAAGCATCAAACCATAATTACTTTTTGTGAAAGTAAGGTTAAGATTAATTCCCATAATGGAGAAGTACTATGTGCTCCTCTTTTTATTATCATATGCATTAGCAAATACAAGGTTCATCATCTTCATGTGGATGATGGGATAGCAATCAACATAATACTGTTTATCATCATTGAACAACTAGGTCTAACTAGCAATATTTAAGGAAGTTCTACCTTCATGCTCCAGTCATTTAATGGGTTATGGATAGTGGTTTAAGGTAATATCTTCTTAGACCTTGTAGCCAAGAAATAGCTTTCCACATCTACCAATTTCCTAGTGGTTGAAGAAACACCTAGTTTTAACTTGATCCTAGGAAGACCATAGTTGGCTAAGCTTTGAGCAATCTCATCTCCTATACATCAGGAGATTCACTTGATGGATGAGGATGGTGAAATTATAATTCATGGGAATAACATGTGTTTACCATTTGTTAACGATATCAACATTGAACAAGGATCATAACTAAAGTTTCAAGATGAAACTTCCGATATCCAAAATGAAATCTATACTTAGATTGGAACTAACAACATTAAATTTAACTCTACATTATTAAACAAAGTGTCAAAATAAACACTGCTTGCCATATTGAATAAGAAAAATGATGAAACCAGGATTGTGCACAATAAGCTTCTTGATCTATTGAAGATCAAACAACAAATTCATGGTAGAAATCTTGTCTCTTCTTTTATCAATGATCATTTGTTTTCTTTTGTAGTCTTATACCATGTTTTGACAACCCTGTTGTTTTGGTATTCTCTATTAATTTTTTTTCATGCTTGCTATACAAGTATAGCCATGGCCTACTAAGGCCTAAAATTGGAAAACCATGGCCTACCAAGGCCTAAAATTGGAAAATCATGTCTTGCTAGCACCTAAAAATGGTAAATCATGGCTTGCCAAGGCCTAAATCTAGTAAACCATGGCTTGCTAGGGCCTAAAACTAGTAAACCATGGCTTACTAGGGCCTACTCAGGCCTAAAACTAGTAAACCATGGCTTGCTGGGGCTTAAAATTAGTGAAGTAATGGCCTTCCAAGGTTGAAAACTAGGAAAGAAATGGCTTGCTAGGCCTAAAACTAGGAAACCATGGCTTGTTAGGGCCTAAAATTGGTGAATATGTGGTCTGCTTTTCCTTTCATTGTTTATACATTATGACCTGTGATGAGAGCGGTTAGTCTAATTATTAGAGTGGTTATTATTAGAGAAGTTACTCTAATTATTAGAGTGGTTACTCTAATTATTAGAGTGGTTTTTATTAGAGTAGTTACTCTAGTTATTAGAGCGGTTACTCTAATTATTAGAGTGGTTATTATTAGAGCAGTTATTCTCAGGTTACTCTTGGGCCTATAAATATAGTCCCCAGGGCACAACTGGAGAAAAGCAGAAGAAAAAAAGAAGGAGTTAAGAAGAAAGAAGTTTTGTAGGAGTTAAGTAGCAAAAATCTTGTAGTATATTTGAAGGTTAGAGTATTTCCCAAGTGCCCATAGTAGGAGGTCTAAGTGTGGACGAATCTTTATTCGAGCATTGTGTACTTGAGCACACCTTGTGTATGGCAATAAAGACAAGGTTTTGGATTCATCCTTGTAGCACTTGAGATTTGTTTTCTTACTCATTTATTTTATTTTATTTTCTTCTACATTTATTTTATTATATTTTAANACAAGGGTGCATAAGCACTTAGTCCTTGGAATTCAACCAGATCATGCATGAAACACTCATATTCATATGGTTGAGCATAGGGGTACCTCGCCACTCATCATTGGCGCTGTTGTCGAGGACTTAGTTGTTTGTGTGCTAACTATAACATAGGAAATCATTCACATCGTTGGAATGAATCCTTAGGATTGATTGAGAAAATAATAAACAAGAATACATTACACACTAAATAGACAAGTATGTCTCCTTCTTCGTAAGAAAGTGCCTCACCGCCTAGGTCTGAAATAGGAAACAATCGACAGCATAATACACATGACATTGATCCACCAGTCCCTCAACAAGTTCAAGTGGTATATATTCATCCTAATGAGTATATACTAGACTTTACCTTTATCCTCCATCAAGATGAACAACTACGTTGGTGAGACTTAGAAGGTAACATAGTGTTACCTCTTGATCGTTTAGTCCCGAGGATGCTTCTTCGTGCTCTCACACGAATTGGCATGCCACACTTACACACAGAATACGTTGTGCAAGATGATGACTCAAGAGAATATTGTTTCACAAAGGCACAACGTGAAAGGGACTTGAAACAAGAGAGACATCATAAGTCTTTGAAGGGTAAGTGGTCCCAGGATGCACCACATGTCTTAAGAGAAAATGAGGGTGGTGAACCTGCCTCAGGTAGTTGACCACACAAAAGATGTTCCTCCCCTTGACTTTGGCCAAGGGCTTGTGTATCAAGACCTTCATTCCACTATTCATAACCTAGGTCTTGATACCCATGGACACAAAGGATCCAAAAAAGGGACACAGACTCATGATAAAGGTGGACATTCTGATCGCAATTGCGATCGAGGCCGAGATCGCAGAAGAGAAGGTAGCAGACATCGTCATGGTGATGGTTCTTCTTCTTCTTCACCTTCATTATCTCCTTCATCCTCTTCTTTAATATTTGGATGTGGTCATAAAGAAAAAGACCATGGGGATAAAGGTAGGCAAAGTGAAAGTCATAGACAAAACAGCTAGGAAAGGGGACGAGGGCACTCTAGAGAGTCATGACATAGAAGAAGGGAGAGTAGGGAACAATGTAGGCATCATAGATGCCATGGACAGGATGATCACGATGAACCCCTACTCACTACTTGAAGTATTTTGGACATAACTGAGGCTGTTAGAATTCCAACAAGGCACCAGAAAGATAGTAGGATTAAGAGATTAGATATGAACAATATCCCATGATTTGAAGGGGGATACAACGGTGATCCTCAGAATTACTTACAAGCATTTCATGATGCATGTGCCTTACAAAATATAGAGAACGAATGGCAAAAACTTAAGTTGTTTCCACGAACACTAGTTAAAGAAGCGGAAAGTTGGTATCGGTCTTTAGAACCGAAATCCATTCGTAGGTGGAGTACTATGTTAGAACTATTTAATGACAAGTACCAAACGTACTCCCTAGTGTCTAACCTGCGAAGGAAAATCAAAGGCTAGAAACAAGGAGGACATGAACCCTTGGATGCTACAATGGGTTGATATTATGTACTATTACATCATTGTCCTAGCCATAGTTATTTGCAAAGGGATCAACTGCACCATCTTGTGGATGGGCTTAGGAATGAAACAAGAAGAACCGTTGGGACTTATACCCAAGGAAGACTATTCAAGCTTAGGTTCCATCAAATTCAAAGACTATTGGAGTAAGTTGCTAAGGAAGAAGGTGATCTATGAAAGAGAGAAAGTGTGGAAGAGTATAACTAAGATCCTTCCCTTAGGAAGAGGGGAGTAAGATTTTGTGAGGATGAAGAAGAGTCACCACTCGAAGAGATGATGAATAGGAAAAATTTGCCTATCTAAAAGATGACATCAGAAGTTTCGGCAAATGTAGACTAAATGTGGGATTTCCTAGATAATAGATTTCAAACTATTCTTAAAATAGTAGAGGAGTCTAGAGAGCAAGGTAGTGATTGTGAAAAAAGAAAAAAGAGAGAAGCTAAACATGCATGTAGCAAGGGGAAGGGAAAAGTTTCCATCATTGAAGAGGTTGTGGATTTGGAAACAGAAAATGATAGTGAATGTGAGATATGCCAATATGACCATCCTAAGGGATGTTGCCTTGTAATTTCACATCTGCAGTAGTCTGGGGTGTATGCAGTCAGCCCATGATTAAACAAAAGGCAAACACCTAGAAGGTTACCTTACCCTCAAGGTAACCCAAGAGAGTTCTACCAACCCTTAACATATTATCCTAGTGGAACTCCACCACAACCGATTGAGCAATATCAACAATGGCAATACGCACAATCATGGGGAATGCCACCACCAAGAAAATAGTATCCTTACCAATAACCTGACCCATATGGATATTACATACAGTAGCCAATCTCCCCACATGACTCTATTGGTCACGTCACTCCTCAACCTTACTACCAAGCCCATGAGTATTGTGGGACTCCCTCTTCTAGAGGTGATATTCCACAAGCATATCATCCTTCTCATCTAGTCACATCTCTTCCACAAATAGCTCCATTACCCTCTACTCCCACGATGCAAGTTGAAATCCCTACCCAGCCGCAACAACGTAATGCCACGAGGGTTGTTAACTCTCAACCTACTGTTGGTTCCAATAACCACATGAAGAAAAGACCTTTCTTTAGAACCAATGGTCCAATCAAGCCCTTGCAATCACAAGTACCTGATTCCTTAGATGCTTTAGTATCAATCAAAACTTTAGAGCCTCCTTCAATTAACCACCGCACTCAATGCATACGGTCATGCTAATACATGCCATCACCGATTGGATCAAAGCTAGCCACCTTCCCAGGAAATTTTCTGATCCTGGGAGTCCTTTGATATACTTGCAAATTACTGGAAATGCATTGTGCAAGGCTCTTTTGGATTCAGGTCTGGTGTCAACTTGATTTCTTAAGAAATGTACAAGGCCTGGAACTGGCTTCCATTGAAAAAGAGCAACATTCATCTAGAGTTGGTTGACTAGTTCATCACTTTTCCATTGGGACTGGTGGAAGACATTGTTACCATTATTTGTGGGTGGTCATACCCAGCTAACTTCCTAGTGATTTAGGTAAACAATGATAAGGGGGACTTCCCAATCATAATGGAAAGAGCATGGCTAAGCACCATTGATGCACGCCTATGAATCTGCAATCTTTCCCTAGAAATATCAAAGGAAAACACATTTGGAAAGATCGAGAAGAAGAAAGTTCCATGCATCGCATATAGTGACATAGGGTGTAATTACATGTAGAGGTCATGGGTTATGCAAAGTTTAACATTGCCTACATGCAATCAGTGTCCACATGTGATCAACATACAAAGATGCTTGTATATAGCAAGCACACAACAGGAAGGCACCCAATCATTGATAGTTGATCAAGAAAGCAATTCACTCATATGCATGGAACCAACTGAGGGTTTGACTTACATCGATAGCGTAGATGCATTAGAGTAAGTCCACTGCCAACTTCCAAGTCTTAACCTTGAAAACATCAACTGGGGGAAGTTGGAAATCCCTAAGAAATTTAAGCAGGAGCACCTCAAGCTGAAACCATTACCCACCGGATGGAATACATGTTTCTTTAAAATGGAAAATTAGTAATTATCAATGTTAAGCTTGCTCTTTAATAGAAAGAAGAACTGTTGAAGTTAATCAATAGATGGTCAAAAGCTTTCACTTGGTCATATCCTGAATTAACCGGAATATATCCTAGGAATAGCCAACATAGGATTTACACCGACCCCTTCATGAAGCCTTGAAGACAACCGTAGAGGCATTTGAACCCAAAGCTGAAGCAAGTAGTCAAGAAAGAAATTGAAAAGCTTCTCAAGGCTAGGTTCATATACCCCATTGCTAATAGAGAATGGGTTAGCCCCTTAGTTATTATGCCTAAAAAGGGAGGAAAATGGAGGGTGTGCATAGATTTTAGGCTACTGATTATGGAAAAATTCAAAGATCACTTTTCATTGCCATTTGTTGTCCAAGACTTAGACACCATTGTAGGGAATCACTACTATAGTTTTTTGGATGGATATAGTGGATATAATCAAATAAAAATAGCCCTAGAAGACCAAGCCAAGACTATGTTCACCAGTCCTTGGGGAACATTTACATACAAATAGATGCCGTTTGGCTTGTGCAATGCCCCTACAACATTTCAACGAATAGTTCTAAGCATCTTCTAGCAACAGATAGGAAATGGTATGGAGGTCTTTATGGATGACTTCTCCACTTATGGAGCAAACTTTGATCAAGCCTTACACCAGTTGGAGCAAGTGTTAAAAAGATGTGTAGAAACCAATTTGAGGCTCAATTGGCAAAAAAGTCATTTGATGGTCCAAGAAGGTGTAGTACTAGGGCACAAAATCTCACACACAGGGATAGAGGTAGATCTTGAGAAAATCAAAATTATCCAAGGAATTACTTATCAACCAGAAATTGTCAAAGATATTTGGTCATTCATTGGACATATTGGCTACCTTCGTACACTATCCATGGCATGTGACCTCTACCTTGACCTTGATCTAGCACAGAAACAATGGTTAGTAACCCTTAACTTGCTAGATGAAAACTGACTAGTTGCCCTATCATCTAACGAATTGCATAAGGCATTCAATAAACAACGTCATGACCTAAGGATTAGGAAAGTTAAATATCAACTAGGAGATAAGGTTATCTACTGGAATCCCATACATGTGCCACAATGTACTAAATTTCAAACACTGTGGGAAGGACCTTATATTATTTATGCAACTTTTCCTTTAGGGGCCATGACAATAGAAAAACCTGAGAGCCCAAACAAGAAACTGTTGGTCAACGTACAACAAACCAAATCTTTCCATGAGGTTAGGATAGCTAGTACACATGCTACCTTTCTAAATGGAAAACCTTGCTCACTATTTTAGATCTCCTCCTTCCAACTTAGTCGTGGGGGAGATGGCCACCTATGCTAACCATTTTGGGCCCTCAGTTTTTTTTTGAATTTTTGTTTTACACATTTTTCCAACTTTTCTTATTTTTGTTTTACACCATTGTTCATGTTTTTACTATTTCTTTGTTTGCTTGATTTACTTCTATTCATCATCCAATAAGTACTCATGATGGTGGATTGAATTATATCATATTAATTGCTAATGTTTGGTTTTTACCTTTGAATTATGATGCTGATATTAAGGTATGGTTCTTTTGGTAAAATAGGCAATGAGTCCATGCCGTTCACTCATCCATACAACTCTATGGTCTCCTTTGGCTTGGAACTATACAGTCCTCTTTTTCTAAATAAAATTTTAATAAATTGGTGGCTGGGTATTTTTCAAACCAAGGAAAGACTCAAAGGATGAAAATCGTGTGACTTCAAGGGGATTCGATGCATTTGTGCTAGCCACTCTCTTGGGTGCTTGGATGCTTTTTCTTGGGTTTCCCGCCATTCTGACATTATTCAAAAATCAGGAAGTCAAGTGAATAAAAGTAAGTCTTTGCATGGTGTGGTTCTCCTGCAAAAAGAAAAAAGAAAAAAAAGAGTGAGAATTCAAAGCACACCCCTTAGACATAATAAAGCAATATGGGCTACAAGCACTGGTTATGGAATTGAAAAGACATGTTACCCATGCTTGAAGGTTCCCTCTAACTAAGGCCCTTTCTCGCTTCCTACTTCTCCATCTCGCTCTCCTCGAAATGGTGGTGACTCTTTGTGGAAGCATTCTTGTTGCTTCAAGTGGATGGATTGGTCAAGTGTGTTGATGCGAGGTCACTGGATGTGGTTTGTTTGAGTCTAGATTTGGGATGAGTTCTACTCAGTCACATTAACCATAAAGTACACAAGGGACTTTACACAACCTTGTTCTTGGGATTCCATTGCATTCTATCCTCTCCATATTTCTTCCCATTTTTCACCTCATTGCCAATTTTATCATTAGTTTGTTCTAGGTTGATGCATTATTTTTCTTTGGTAAATTCTTGTGGGTAAGTTTTTAACTCTTGCTTCCCAATGATATTCCTAGAGCCTACAGACTTTTTGGTTTGTGGGTTTGTCAGGGCATAAAAGGCATGAGCCTTCTTTGGGGAGGACCCGCTGGCATTCCTTTTTGGTGCAATTATTAAGGTTTTTTCCTTAAACATTTCCTGCAATCAATCATCTCTTGTTTTATCCCCATCCATGACATCCATTTTATTAGCATTGCCATTGTTATTTTTTCCCATCTTTCTTATTCCTCATATTTTTCCATCTTATAGCTACTGGAGGTTCACTCTTAGTCGTGGGGCCCTGGCACAAATTTTTTAATTTTCTCCATTTTACTATTCACCTAACGCCTACACCTTGGGTAGTCACCTATGATAAATCTCTAAACTAGATTCTACCATAACCAAAACTTAGCCAATGTGCTTCATATCGAGGCAAGGTATGAACTGCATTGTGGTTTATCTATCCTTACTCATTTGTGACTGTGTTGTGTGTGTAGATGGTGATCATACAAACAATGGACTGGGCTTGGAGGAAGCACTCAGGATGGACCAAAACTGGAGCATTTACAAAAGGAGCAAGTCTGGTGGTGTGGCTATGGATAAACAATGGAAGGCCAGTCTTAGCATTGGTGGCAACATGCTTCATTTTCTTTCTCTCTCTTTCTCTACAAGCTGCCAAATAAAGGCTTGGATGTCGTTTACGTATGAGTGTTCACCACAATGGTCATGAACACTAGTGTTGTAATATGCTTATTGATCTGTCCACTAGGCACGTTGAGTCTATCATCCCTTTCCACCATTAGTTGTCAATTAGTTAATAATCCTATACCTTCCCAATATTTTGTAAGGAAATCGAGGATGAGTTTTCATTCAGTCATGGGGGTATGATGAGAGCAGTTAGTCTAATTATTAGAGTAGTTAGTCTAATTATTAGAGTGGTTATTATTAGAGCGGTTATTCTCACGTTACTCCTGGGCCTATAAATATAGTGCCCAGGTGTAAAGCTGGAGAAAAGTAGAGGAAAACAAGGAGTCAAGAAGAAAGAAGTTTGGTAGGAGTCAAGTAGCAAAACTCTTGTAGTCTGTTTGAAGGTTAGAGTATTTTCCAAGTGCTCGTAGCAGGAGGTCTAAGTGTGGATGTATCTTTATTTGAGCATTATGTACCTGAGGAAACCTAGTGTATGGCAATAAAGATGAGCTCTTGAATTCATCCTTGCAGCACTTGAGATTTTTTTTCTTACTCATTTATTTTATTTTATTTTCTTCTGCATTTATTTTATTTTATGCACATTACATTTTTGTTATTAGCACACACAGTATGGTCACTTCGAGCATGCGTGTAACACTTGGTAACCCAGTAACGATTAGTGTTTGGTAATCCCGGTAGTGTTGTGTTGGTTCAGGATGTGTACGGCAAGTGAGAACGGATACTGGTGTTAGGATTAGTTAAAGCCTAGTTAATGAGTAGTTAAGTTAAATTAGTCACTTAGTTATCTCTCTCTCTCCTCCCTTATTAGCAGTAGGAAATAAAAACATAAAGCTATAAAAATCATATGCCTCAAGCTTACTTAACCATACAATCGTGACATACAAGTAAGTTTGGGAAGACAATGATCAACCAACCCATCCTTGTTCCACAAGGGCGCATAAGCAGTTAGTCCTTGGAATTTGAACAGATTGTGCATGAAATGCTCATATTCGTATGGTTGAGCATAGGGGTACCTTGCTACTCATCAGCCTATTTTCTTCATTACAATGTTTACTGTGTTTACTTTAACGGTTATATCTTGTTTTACAATTTTCATTTATTATATCACATTACCAAGCTTTACTTTGTAGCTATTTCTTTGATTATTGTTTTAACTTGTAGCTTAATTTACATAAAAACATAAATACAAAGATGGCCAAGCTAATAAATACAAATGAGGTTGCACTTTGATTAAAATTAAAACATCATGAATAAACTTTGAGTAAGTTTGACATTTTATCAAACACTTGACATGAAAAAAATCCAAGTTTGATATTTTTTCAAGAAATTGACATGAAACAAATAATTTGAAATTCTTATAAAACATGGTTAAACATTTTGTCAAATAGTTGACATATAAAGCATAGGTAGGCATTTTGACAAACAGTTGACATGAAACTAGATTTTTTCCAAAACATGTGGCCATAACTAAAAACATTGATGCCTAAGGAGGTCAAAGATCCTAATAACATTTACTTGAGGATTGGGAAAATTAAAAACATTGGGAATGAGGGGAGAGTAAGGAAAAAATGCTAAGATCACTTAGTCTTAGTGTTGGCGACCGTTTGGGACGCGATCGCCAACGAGTGTCCTTGAACAGGATTTAGGTGCCTGCTGGTCTCTGGCAACACCAAGGCCCAGATACCTCCAAATAAACTCAGTAGTTAATGTGAGTATGTGTATGTGCTATTGCGGCGTGTGGTTGTG
This sequence comes from Gnetum montanum, assembly GCA_015680685.1. NCBI lineage: Eukaryota > Viridiplantae > Streptophyta > Gnetopsida > Gnetales > Gnetaceae > Gnetum > Gnetum montanum. Next base: position 1,979 of record MNCI01000625.1, on the reverse strand, counting down.
TAAAATGTAACAATTGCGTTGTGTGTGAACTACAAATGACTTACTTTAAAGAGATTCAGCCAACTTTGCCAAGTACTGTGAGTTCTTGAAAATTTTCTATTTTGTTCAATTGCCTAGTCTACGCGGTCCTTATAATACCTACTTGTAACAAATAGAATTTTGCGAAA